>JAESUZ010002202.1:0-23447 GCA_017311185.1 Proteles cristata cristata | reverse complement strand
ATCAAGAAGATGTGGTTTATCTATACCATGAATACTACATGGCAATGAGAAACAATGAAATCTGGCCATGTGTAGCAACATGGATGGACCTTGAGGTGTTATGCTGAGCGAAATAAGTCAGGCAGAGAAGGACAAATATCATATGTGTGCACGTATAGGAGGATTAGGAGGAACTTGACGGAGGAACAAGGGGGAGAAGAAGGGGCGAAATGGTGGGGGAAAGGGAGAGAGGCAAACCATGAGAGACTCTTGAATGCTGACAAAAACTGAGGACTGATGGATGTGGGGGGGAGGGGGGAAGGGCATGGAGGAGGACACTTGTGGGGATGAGCACTGAGTGTTATGTGGAAACTAATTTGACAATAAACTATTTGTAAAAAAAAAACTAAGACTGTTCATGAAGATCCACTATCTTTATAATAACTTACAGATCCTAATCACTGTTCTCATGCTGCCAACCTCCATTTGAATCAACAGGCCAGTGATCCCCAAACAAAGTTCAGAAGTAGGATCACGGCTTATTTAAAGTCAGAATCAAACAATCTGGAACGCCTGAAAGGTGTTCTAAAGCAATTTTTTTACATTATGTAATATAAGTGTGACCATATAACTGGAGTTTGTATGCTAAACACAAAGTCTCTAAAGCCTCCCTGTAAATAACTGCACGTGAAACATCACAGACATTATCACACTTACTTTCACTCATAGTTTAAGCAAATGTTTACTCAAGAATTCAATTTAATAATCTGTAATTACCCACAGTCTTACCTAAGGGTACAGCATATCTCTTCAGATCAATCTATTCAAAAAAAAAATTACCATCAATGTTTAACAATCACAAGTCTTAGCTATAGAAGAATTAGAATAGTATTAGTCCTACCTGAGGACGAATTGCCTTTAATGTAAAATCAAAAATCTCCCTTGAAGTCTGGGGATCTGGGTAAAAACAGAAAGAAGCCTGTTACAAATCCCAACAGTATTATCTGACAAACCTCGCAAATGCTTTACAACCAACACGATTAAGGAATCATGTCTGCTACCATTCATTTCAGCTGGTGAGCTGCAAGCTACGACTGCTACACTTATTACTGTAGTGAAAAAAGAAGAAAATGTGAACTAACAAAATGGGTTTCAATTCCAACTCATCACCTACAAGCTCTGTTAAGTAATCTCTCAGAGCCTCAGTCTTCTTATCTATAAAAAGGGACACTAAACAGCTTCTCTGAGAGTTGTTTGGAAGATTACATAAGCCTAAACACATGACCATCCTCCTGGGACTTCCAGGCATTCCTTCAGCACACGGTATATGCCACAGTACACATTACAAATATGAATAAAATATGATCTTTGACCTTAGTAAACTTATCACCCTAAAGAGAAAATTAAACAGGCGCACAAGTATAACCCAAGGCTCGTATCCTGACCTGATGGACATCACATCCATCTCCCACAAGGAGATTCACCTCAGCTGTCCAGACACCAGGCTTTACTTATCATTAAGCTCTCTGCCTTTGTAACAGTGACTTCCAAACCAGACAGGCTCAAAAATTGTTTGCTTTGATGGACGGGACTAATACATTTGAAAGCAGAGACCAAATGTGACAGAAAATAGAGGGAGAAGGGGTCAGAGAGGACTTAAGAGGACAAGAAACATAGAGATAGTTAAAAAGCTCCTCTGGGGCGCCTGGGTGGCTTAGTCGGTTAAGCGTCCGACTTTCGCTCAGGTCATGATCTCGCGGTTCGTGGGTTCGAGCCCCGCGTCGGGCTCTGTGCTGACTGCCAGCTCAGAGCCTGGAGCCTGTTTCAGTCTGTGACTCCCTCTCTCTCTGACCCTCCCCTGCTCACGCTGTCTCTCTCTCTCTCTCCCAGAAAAAAAATAAAACATTAAAAAAAAAAAAGCTCCTCTGGAATTTCATACAAGGAGAGATTTCTCCTGGCTGTGAGTATTCAAGACAGGATTTGCAGACAAGGCAGCACTTGAGCTGGGCCTAAAAGAATGGAAACTAACTGTAAAAAAGGTCATTCTAATACCAAGTAACTATGTAAACGGAGGAGTGCAGACTCAAGGGTACCAGGCACGTGTCAGCGCACAGCTGGTCTAGAATGTGTAGACTCAGTTGAACACAGTGTGAGGCACAGGGATGGAAGGGCCTTAGCTCTGAGTGGTGGGAAGGGATACCACCTCCAGGGTCTGCCTCTCGCTGTCCATTCTCCTGTGTCCACCTCTGATTTTAAGTTTATTTATTTATTTTGAGAGGGAGCAACTGAGTACAGAGGAAGGGCAGAGAGGGAGAGAGAGAATCCCAAGCAAGCTCCATGCTGTTAGCGCAGAGTCTGACTCGGGGCTTGAACTCAAACCATTCAGATCATGACCTGAGCAGGTATCAAGAGTCAGACACTCAACTGACTGACCTATCCAAGCGCTCTTCCACCTCTGCTTTCTAGTGGACCGCTCCCTCTACAAGGATGCTCTTGTATTTACTTTTCTGTTGCAGTAAAATATATGTAACAGTATTTACCATGCTAACTATATGTAAGTGTACAATTCCGTGGCATTAAATACATTCACATTGTTGTATACTCACCACCATTATCTATAGCCAAAACGTTTTCATCATCCCCTACAGAGGGATGTATCCATTAAACACTGACACCGTCCCCACCCCCTAGGAACCTCAATTCTACTTCATGAACGTCCCTGTTCCTGCTGCCTCATATTTATACCTTTGTGACTGGTTTACCTCACTTAGTATAATGTCAAGTCCACATGTTGTAGCAAGGGGACAGTATTTCCTTCTTTTTTAAAGGCTGAGTGATATTCTGTTGTGTGTCTATACCATATTTATTTATTCATTCATCTGTTGATAGACACTTGTGTTGTTTCTCCTTTTTTGGCTAGGAATATAAGTGTATGAACTCTAGTTATCTATTTGTAAAAATCCTCTCTGACCACCATGTCTCCATCAGCTATACTATATTTCTTTGGTCTCTTCTGTTAAGATTTCTCTAACGGGTTTTATGCAGATAGCCTCCACTTCCTCCCTTCCATTCCGACCTTGTCTTCACCGTAACCCTCAAACTGCTCTGTCTAGCCTATCCTGACACTCAACTGAAGCTGCCCTTGTTGAGCTGGGCTAACTCTACAGCTCTGGTAGCTTTGCATTCAAACTCCTCCCAGGGCAAAGCCCCTTACATCCGTGACCTGCACCTACTCCCTAGGTAATCTGGCCCACACTCACTGCTTCACATATTACCTCTATGCTGAAGACTTTCAAATTTATATCCTGATGTCTAATTTCTCCTACAAGATTCAGTCTTACAGATACAATGCACACTTAACATCTGAGATGTTCCATAACATGGTAAACATGTCCAAAACAAAAGCCAGATTTTTGCCTGAAACCTATCCTCCCCCATCCCATCCTGCTTAATCACGACTGCAACACTTCAGTTGCTCACAGCCATACTCAAGAGCAAAGTCTTTTAATACTATACTAAAACAAATCTCACATCCAATGGCAGCAGTCAAGGAGACCTTTCTAAAACATCAACTACTCATACCTATTCATTAGAGAAAAGACATGGCTTCCCATCCCATCTGGAATGAAATTCCAGCTCAGGAGCCCCTCATGCACTGATCCCACATCTTGTGCCATCTCTCCCCCAAGCACTCTGTGTGCGCCACTGAGCTACAGACATGCCAACTTTCCTGAACCCCTCTGACCCTTGTGCGCTGGCCAGGCTTGAGGCCTGAGTACTTGCCGTTCCCTCTGCCTGGAAGGCTCTTTTGAGCTCTCTCCCAGCTGGCTCCTTGACATCCTATTGGCCTTAGCTTCTGACTGTCTCCTCAAAAAGAACCAGCAAGCTGGGTATACCTTCCACCCTCTCCACACTCTTGATATTCCTATTCACTGTACCAAACCTGTTTGCATTATTGAACCTCGAAATCTGTAATAGCTTGTTCATGTCTATTAGTCCGTTTCCTCTACTAGACTGAGTTCATGATGGTAGGAACCTGGTAAATCTGATCACTATATCCAATAAACCTAATTACTCTTTAGATAGAAGGCACCCAGGAAACACATACCATATGAATGAAAACATTAGTATTATCATTTTGTTCTTGAAGTCACATGATCATTATACAACAGAAAAACAATACATTACAGCCTCAGACAGAGGCTTAAATCCCAGTGCTGCCACTTACCAGTTACATACTCTCCTACTGCTGCTATAACAAACTATCACAAAGTGAGTGGTTTTATTGTCAAATTAGTTTCCACATAACACCCAGCGCGCATCCCCACAAGTGCCCTCTTGAATGGAAAAATCGGTATCATAAAGTATTAATTCTAAATTTTGAGATCTGAAAAAAGTAAAAATAAAATTAGCATATATGACTCCACTAAAAAAAAAAACAAAAACAAAAGTGAGTGGTTTTAAAAAGTACAAATTGGTTACTGATCAGTTCTGGAGATGAGAAGTCTGAAATGGGTCTCCCTGAGGTAAAATCAGGGTGTCAGCAGGGCTGTGTTCCTTTGGGGGCTTCAGGAGATCAGAATGAAGACATTTTGGGGAGCCATTACTCAGTTACCGCTTCAGTTATGTGACTTCAGGCAAGTAACTTGTCTTATTAGGTCTAACTTCCTAATTTAGGAAACAGAACATTATTACCTATCTTAGAGAGTTATTACTGGAATTTTCCTTGCAACTATTCTAGAATAGCCTTTAGCACATGGTAAATGAGCAATAGGTGCTGTTATTTTTCTTAAAGTGTATGTTTTCACTGAATATCAATTAATATACCAATCAAGTATACTGACAATTCAGCAACATTACCTGCCCACAGCATCAAGTGGCAAATATAAACATATGACCTGATAAATTAAAAATACTTCATAGGAAATGCTATAGTAGGAGAATACAGGGGCGCCTGGGTTAAGCATCTAACTTCAGCTCAGGTCATGATCTCATGGCTCACAAGTTTGAGCCCCATATCAGGCTCTGTGCTGACAGATCAGAGCCTGGAGCCTGCTTCAGATTCTGTGTTTCCCTCTCTGTCTGCTCCTCCCCTGCTTGTACACATGCGCTTTCTCTCTCTCTCTCTCAAAAATAAATAAAAACATTAAAAAATTTATTTTTAAATAGGAGAATACAGGGGCGCCTGGGTGGCTCAGTCGGTTAAGTGTCCGACTTCGGCTCAGGTCATGATCTCACAGTGCTGACAACCAGCTCAGAGCTTGGAGCCTGTTTCAGATTGTGTTTCCTTCTCTCTCTGACCCTCCCCTGCTCACACTGTCTCCCTCTCTCTCAAAAGTAAATTAAAAAAAATTCTTTTTAATTTTTTAAAAAATCAATAAATAGGAGAATATAGAAGCCAGAGGAAGCAACTCATCTCAAGGGCATCATAAGGGCTTCAAATGGGTGACTTGTGAGCAAGAACCTGATGAAGTTGGAAGGTGACGACAGGATATGGGACAAATGAGAGAGAAAATAAAGGAAGAGAAATCTCATAGAGCTACTAAAACATCCTTGGTAAGAAACAAAAAAGGCTGAGTAAAAATATTAAGTTAAAACATGAGATCACTATTTTTGTAGGTCAAAAATCATTAGATATTGAAATATAAAAACACTGGATATTGGAATTTCATGTTTGCAACCTAATAAAAGCAATTCTTCAGAGGAGAAAGAAGAATTTGATAACTGTTATTAGGGTTAAAAGTTTTACAGGGCACCTGGGTGGCTCAGTCAGTTGGGCATCTAACTTCAGCTCAGGTCATGATTTCACGGTTCCTGGGTTCGAGCCCTGCATCAGGCTTTGTGCAGACAGCTAGCTCAAAGCCTGGAGCCTGTTTCAGATTCTGTGTCTCCCTCTCTTTCTGACCCCCTTCTCACGTTATCTCTCTCTCTCTCAAAAGTAAATAAAATGTTAAAATAAATAAATAAATAAAATTTAAAGTTTTATTTGCCTTTTAAAAAGAATCAAATTTCATAATGCACATAATGCTGTCCAACCTAGATTATCCTCCAAATCTTTAAATAATATTTAAAATGTTATTGATAGCTATAAAAACAAGTATATTAAACAGACTTTAAACTTGATAGGGAAGTATCTGCATCCCAAGAATTACAATGCTGAAGGAAGAAATTAAAGACCTAAATAAATGGAGAGAGAAATTATGTTCATGGATTGGAAAATTCAACACAGCAAAGATGTCAATTCTTTCCAGATTAATAAACAGATTTAAAGAAATGAACATCAAAATCCAAGCAAGGACTGTGACACACACTTATTCCAGAATTTACATGGAAGGACACAGCACTTACTAAAATGATTTTGAAAAAGAAGAATAAAATGGGAGGACTTTAGATTAAGGCTTTACATGAAGGCTACACAGTCAAAAAGACAGTGTGGGGGTGTCTGGGTGGCTCCGTTGGTTGCATGGAAAATTTCGGCTCAGGTCTTGATCTCATGGTTTGTGAGACTGAATCCCATGTCAGACTGCTCTGACAGCACAGAGCCTCCTTGGGATTCTCTCTGTCTCCTCTCTTGCTGCTCTCACCCCCATGCCACACTGAATGAATGAATGAATGAATGAATGAATGAATGACAGTGCGATTTGGGCAGGGAGATAGATAACATAGACCAATGGCACAGACTCATCTGAGCCCAAGGACTTTTATGAAGGCACAAAAACAAGTCAACAGTGAATCTGGCAATGATTTCATGGACATGATAAAAGCACAAGCAACAAAATAAAAACAGAGAAACTGGACTTCATCAAAATAATAAACTTTTACATATCAAAGGACACAAAGGCAACCCATAAAATGGGAGAAAACACTTGCAAATCACATATTTGGTAAGGAACTGATACACAGAATACATAAAGAATTTCTACAATTCAACAAAAGTCAAATGATTCAATTAAAAAATGAGCAAAGAAGTTAAACACATATCTCTCCAAAGAAAATATATAGTCAAGAAGGACATGAAAAGCCATTCACCATTACCAATCATAAGGGAAATGCAAATGAAAACCACAATGATATCACCTCACACCCATTGTGAAGGCTATTATCAAAAACAGAAAATATCAAGTACTGGCAAAAATAGGAAGTAACTAGAAGCCTGGTGGGAATATAAAATAGTTGCAGCTGCTGTGAAAAACCATATGACAAAAAATTAAACAGAATTACAATGATTCAGAAATTCCAAAAAAAAAAAAAAATGAAAGTAGGGACTCCAACAGATAGTGGCATACCCATTTTCCAGCAGCATTAATCACAACAGTCAAAAAGTAGTGGTTTTGGCGTGGAGATGGGGAAGAGAGGTAGCTATGGCTACGAAAGGGTAGCAGGTAGGCTTCTTGCTGACAGCCTGTTCAGTACCTTCAATGTGATGGTACATACACAAATGTACACGATAAAACTGCCTAGAACAAAATACACACACGGAAAGATATGCACCTAACTAAAACTAGTGAAATGTGAGTAAGGTTGTTAGACTTATCAATGTCAATATCCTGTGCTAATTTGTACTAGTTACAAAAGTAGAGAGTGGGTAAAGGACAAATGGAATCTGTATTATTTCTCACAGCTGCCTGTGAATCCACAATTGGTTTAAAGTTCCAAAAAAAAAAACAGGGAAACCATTTTAGAATTTTAATTTTTGAACTAAGAAAGGAAAATCAAGTGAAGTTAAACAATACCTTCCTCCATGGATTTAGTAAAGTTGCACATGAGTGAAGACAATCCCTTCAGACACCCTGCCAGAACCGGCAGCTTGGGCTCTCTTAGTGCTGATGTCATCTAGAAGGAGAATTTTTAAAAAGATACCATTAAAAGAGAAAAACACAATCAAATCTATGGAATCAGAATAGCATAAGGTTTGTCACACCTGGGTCTTAAGTTCACCCAAAAAAGCCCGGAACAGGTTTTCTGAATTATTTATCATCTCACTAGGATGAACTTCACCTAATACGCCTAGGAGCTCATATATTTTTTCTAAAACTGAAAAATAAATTTTAGATAAAGACCTAAAATTACACTTACATAAATTAAAACAAAAATGTATGAATAACAAAATGAGAAGATATTTAGTTCAAAAATAATTTCATAATAAGACATAAAAAAAATAGTTTTATGTACTGGAATCTTCCCTGATACATTTTATGCCAACCTACTATTTTAAGTGACACTTGACATGTGTTGTCAGTGTTTAATGAAATTAAAGAAATTATTTCATGGGGCACCTGGCTGGCTCAGTCAGTACAGCATGAAACTCTTAATCTCCAGGTCACGAGTTCAAGCCCCAAATTGGGTGTGGAATCTACTTAAGAAAGAAATCATTTGGTAAAGATTCAACTTTTATAAGCATAAGTCTTCATGTGTTTCTGTTTGTTACCATTTGGGTTTGTTTGGGCCAAAAGGATTCATCTGTGAAACATATAAATGCTTTCGTTGAGAAACCCTAATTTTTACATTAATTTTTTAACATTAATTTATCAAAACATTTAAAAATAAAATTTATACGCATCTCACCTGTATCCTGTATTCTTGTTTTTGATGCAAGTTCTCCATAGAATTTGCTAAATAATTCTCCAATTCCAAATTCATCCATGAGTCTCGAACTTCTTAAAGTCCGAAGTAACTAAAATCATACAAATTAGCACTGTCTAAATAGGAAAATAATGGCAAGGTTTCCTCTACTGCACTGTTTCTACACAACAAAGCTCCAAAATCATGTGTGTCTGGGGACTTTCTTGGCCTCTCAGGACACCTATCTAGCCTGACTATTTGGGAAGAGGTGGGTGATAGAAGAACACAAGGGTTACAAAGAGGAAGAGGGTGTAGACTTAATTTGATCTTCCCAAGAAACCAATAATATGGTTAGAACCATTCTCTCAGAGGCACTTAAGGACTAACAAGACCTAAATTCTAAAATAGAGATTGCAAAAAAAGAGATACATTTGAGAGGAAATAGATGAGACTGACACCCAAGAGGTACTTAAATATGATGTATAGGCTCACTTTCATGGTAAGGTTTAGGAAAGAACTCAGAACAACTAATGATGCAAAGCCTAGCAACTTTTTGTAGCATTAGATTTTAAGAGTCAGTTCATAGCAGCACTCTCCACAATAGCTAAAACACGGAAAGAGCCTAAGTGTCCATCAACAGATGAATGAATCAAGAAGATGTGCTTTATCTATACCATGGAATACTACATGGCAATGAGAAACAATGAAATCTGGCCATGTGTAGCAACATGGATGGACCTTGAGGGCGTTATGCTGAGCAAAATAAGTCAGGCAGAGAAGGACAAATATCATATGTGTGCACGTATAGGAGGATTAGGAGGAACTTAACAGAAGACCAAGGGGAAGAAGAAGGGCGGAAATGGTGGGGGAAAGGGAGAGAGGCAAACCATGAGAGACTCTTGAATGCTGACAAAAACTGAGGACTGGTGGATGTGGGGGGGAGGAGGGGTGGGCATGGAGGAGGACACTTGTGGGGATGAGCACTGGGTGTTATGTGGAAACTAATTTGACAATAAACTATTTGTAAAAAAAAAAAAAAAGAAAAGAAAAGAAAAAAAAAGATTTTAAGAGTCAGAGTAACGAGAGTTAACAGAATAGCAATAAATTCCTTGCTTACTTTTCCTCTTAATTTCCCTCACAACTGAAATCCTTCCTCTGCTTTCCAGAAGAGTGTGAGAGCAAAGGGCCAAGGAATTACCAGATGATAGTTGGAAAATCTTGTCCATACATCAATGTCACCAAAGCCTAGCCTCCAACATCTCTCACCCAAACACAATTTAAACCTCCAATTTTCTGCCTTATAAGAAATTATAATATATACATACATAATACGAAACACACATACTTAGAAATAATATAATTACCTTAATAAGAAGATCCAGGGCTGAGATTCTACATTTAGCAGCTTTATCTTTTGTGGAAACACTAGTGCAAGTATTCTAGGTTTTAAAAAGAAACATACCAAAATCATCGATAGCATCCTAGTTCTTAGAAAACTTCACAAGAGCTAAAACTACACTTCTGAGAGGAGCGGTACCAACATACAACATACTATAATTTGGCAGTTATTTAAAATATAATATTAGATTGGGGGGCCTGGGTGGCTCAGTCGGTTAAGCATCCAACTTCGGCTCAGGTCATGATCTCACAGTTGGGAGTGTCTAAGCCCCACGTTAGGCTCTGTGCTGACAGCTCAGAGACTGAAGCCTGCTTCAGATTCTGTGTCTCCCTCTCTCTCTGCCCCCTTCCCCCTGCTCACACTCTGTCTCCCTCTCTCTCTCTCTCTCTCTCTCTCAAAAATAAACATTAAAAAAATTTTAATATAATATTAGAGTATATAAACATACAGGTTAAAAATTACTAAAGATATTTATGCAGTTTGCTATGGTAACGATGTCAACAATAATAACAAAAACACAAAGTAAATGGACACCTCTGCAGATTAAAAAAAAAAGTTACACTTCCTTGCATACCTCCCATAACACTTGTCATGTCAAGAAAGCAAGCATGAAAAACTTAAGTTAACTAATGCAGTCCAGATAATGGTTCGGACTCCACAAAATGACAACTCAGCCTCACAAAACCAGGAGGCACTCTGGTCAGAGGGTGACTTTCTTAACTTCCAAGTCTCATTTATAAGCTACAGTGATTAAAAGTACCTAACTCAGAGAGTTGTGGTAAAATTAAGTAAGACAAACTGTACATTAAGGAACTTTGTAAACTATGAAGCAACGCTGCATGTTAGTTATTTCCATTCCTGAGGCAATTTTTCAAAACACAGTGACTCTTGAACAGCACAGGCTTGATTTTCTTTGATAAATACGGTACGGTAAATTTATTTTCTCTTATGATTTTCTTAATAGTATTTTTTCTTTCTTACTCAATTTTAAGAATGCAATATACAAGACACGGAGCAGACAAAATATGTGTCCATCAACTATTTATGTTTATTGGTAAAGCTTCCAGTCAACAGTAGGCTTATGGTAGTTAAGTTTTGGGGAAGTCAAAAGTCAAATACATGGATTTTCAACTGCATGAAGCAGGCTGGGGGAGGAGTCAATGCCTGGAAGCCTCCGTTATTCAAGGGTCAACTGTGTTAGGATTCTAAACCACAAAGACTAGAAATCTATTAAAAAAAAAAGACTGATTATTACTTTATATATTAGAGGTAACTGTGATTAATTAAAAAAACCCTCTTAGAAATTACCCCCAGATTGAATACATCAAATCTTAGAATATCCAAGAACTAGAAGCAATTCAGGACCAACTTACCTTGAGCTGTGGCACTTGGTGAAAGCATAAACAAGTCTGAGAAAGAACAACTTAATTTGTGATTGCTAGCTCCATAGCAACTTATAAGAAAACCTGAGGAAGGCAGGTTGGAAGAAAATGGGAGGCACAACAAAGGCAAACTTTTCAGACTAGGGCCAAAAGGAACACATGAACTACATGAAATATGAATGTTACCCAGCAGGAAAATTCTGTAAAATTGTTTCTTAACGTGTTTTGAAATCTACCCACAATTCAAAAAACCAAATTTACTATGTATGACTTTTTATGAGACATTATTTATCCTATATGCAGCAAAGCAGTTTTTGATATAGGCCTTAGCTTATTAAATCTAAAAAGAAAAACCCACTTCATTTCTAACACAATCAAGCACAATAAGTAAACTCCTCGATGAAAAAGGCAAGAATAAAACACAAATGCAAGTTTAACTTACACCATACATTACAATCGATGCAGGTATATGTTTTTTCTCCTTACCTTAATATCAAGAGAATAAGGTGTGATCTTCTGGCCAATTTTTTCTAAGAAAACATATAAAAATTTTAAGACTTCTTCTCTACAATCACGAAACTGTTAACAAAAATACAGTAAATATGGGTAAGAAGGAGAGTCACTCAACATTTAGGAATATACAAGAAAAGGAAAATAAAACTCTTCAACTTCCTTCATCAATGTTAAGTGATTTCCGAACAAAGAGAAGCAAACCGAGATCTTTGGAAAAAACTAAGGAAGTCTGTAATGCTGGACAAAATAAATAAATAAGGTAAGAGAATTGGCAAAAACCACTCCATAAACCCACCCTAAATGGGTTGCATATTTCTCAATTCAGCCTTATAAGCAACTAAACATTAACTTAAGGCTGCTGTACTTAAACAAGGAAAATAGGAAATTCTAGATGATATTCCGTTGAGATGACACAGGCAGAATTATGGCTCCAAAGATACTTGAGTCCTAATCCCGATGTCACACCTGTGAATATAGTAACTTTATGTGGCTAAAGGAAATTAAGATTGCAAATGGAATTTAAGGTGCTCATGGTTGACTTTAAAGGGGAGAAAGTATTCTGGATTACCCATGGGCCCAATATAATCACATGGGTCCTTAACAGTGTTGGAGAAAGGAAGAAGAGAGTTGGAAAGAGGCGAGCAGGAGAAAAGAAAGATTTCAAGCACAGGAGTTACTGGACCCATGGTTGCTGGCTTTGAAGATAGAAGCCAGGATCCAAGAAATGTGGGTGGTTTCTACAAACCAGGAACATCAGTAAGGAAAAAGGGACTTAGTCCTGTAATTGCAAGAACAGGATTCCGCCAACTAGAATGAAAAGGAAATGAATTCTACACATGACCCTTTGGAAAGGAAAAGTGACTCCACCTGATGACTTGGTTTTACTTTGGTGAGACCCATGTTAGGCTTCTAACTACAGAACTGTAAGATTAACAAACCTAAACCACTAAGCTTGTATTTGTTACTACAACAACAGAAAACTAACACACTCCTCTGTAATCTCTCACGCGAAAGGACAAATACTAAATATTCAGAATAAACTTGGAACTGCTTTACCTAAAGGAATGAAAAGGAATTCTAACTTAGAAACGCTGAGACTAGAAAACATTTACATGTTGGTTTTATAAATTTATTTTCCCATTAATAATATACCCTTGACGATAGGTACTAGATAGCAGCATAAGTTTTGAGGCAATTTTTAAAAGTGCTGCAAAAAAGCAATTTTACTACAAAGGAACAAAAAGCGGTCATTCAGTGATTGCTAAAAAGTTAAGACAACTGCATGACTTTCCGGTTACATTTCTGCAATGCTTCTGAAAAGTAGGAATCTTTTGAGGTTTCACACTTGAAGGTTTGAAAAAGGTACTGAAGGGGCGCCTGGGTGGCTCAGTCGGTTAAGCGTCCGACTTCGGCTCAGGTCATGATCTCGCGGTTCGTGGGTTCGAGCCCCCAGCGGGCTCTGTGCTGACAGCTAGCTAAGAGCCTGGAGCCTGTTTCAGATTGTGTCTCCCTCTCTCTCTGACCCTCCCCTGCTCATGCTGTCTCTGTCTCTCAGAAATAAAAAATAAGAAGAAGAAATAAAAAAAAGAAAAAAGAAAAAGGTACTGAAGGGTTTAGGTGCGTTTAAGGTGGAAGAAATACTTCCCTTTGGTTCCCTCTCCCTCCTCACTTTGAATAGTAGGGATCGCTAACCTTAAAGCATTTTCACCAACTTTACTTTTAAAACATGTTTCCACTCCTAACCAAAAAAGCAGCATGACACTTTTTTTCCCACAGAAATTCCGACAATCCAGAATCAAACGGCTGGACTTCACAATACCGCTAGATACACCCACGGCGGGAGAAACGCTAGACAGTCGGGCTCCAGCACAACACGGAAACCCCAAACGCGCACAAGCGTCGGCGTCGTCCTTGGCGCGGCCGAGACTGTACCCACCCAGAACTCAGGAGCCGGAGCTCAGCACGCACTCCTGCCCCAAGCCCCGGATCAGCTGGTAACTGGCCATCGCCGAGCTGCAGCGGTCGCCGGCACACAAGGACTTCTGCAGCTGCTGTAGGAAGCCCTGCACACGTAAACCGGAGTCAGCCACATGCTCACGCCCGGTACTGTGCGTGCGCACCCTCTGCCGGGATCCCGAGATGTAGCGGGGCTGGGAGGCGGGGCTCACGGGAACTGGGGGCGGGGGTTCCAGAGTGGGGACGAAGCTCGCGAGATAGGAGGCCGTTCAATTCCCCCTGTTGATGAACAGTGGCGTCTCCCAGAGGCGGAGCCGTAGACGAGCGCTTCTGTGATTGGCGGGGCACCGCTGGGGGCGTGGACAACAGTGCAGCCGGCGCGAAACCTAGGCCCAGCCCCTGCAGTTTCGGAACCTGAGCCCCTAGGTGCGTTGGAGACCTCTGCGCGCGTCGTAGGTGGCCGCCCTTCCCCAGCAGCACCTAGCGGGAGGGGGCGGGGCGGTGTCCGGCCTGGGTATCTGTGCGGTGGGGAGGGGGAAACCCGGAGGCGAAAGCGGCGCGAGCCTCCCTTTTCGTGGCACAGGTACCGCGAGCGCCACGTCGTCCCCGGCGTCCACCCCGAGCCGCCGCGGCAGCCGGCGCGGGCGGATCACTCCCGCGCAGACACGTAAGTCCCTTCCCGTGGGTAGGGCCCGCCACATTCCCCTCGCTTCTCTTCTGGGCTTTTCCCGCCAGTATGGTCTATGAGCTAGGCCCCGCGGGTTTCTGGCTCGGAGCGGTGTCTTTAAGCCTTGCGGGGGGTAAGATGTGCGAACGGCGAGGCTTTGCTCTGTGTTCTGCCGGTTCTGGTGTGCAGACACTTTTTTGTATGAGGCAGGCAGCACCGGACCCTCAATTCCACCCCTGCCAAGCCGCTTTTTTATTTGTAAACATGTCCGTGCCCATTTGGCTCCTTTTTGTTTGGTTTGTTACTTGTTCCCAAAAGACTTGATGGAACTACAGGAAGACCCAATGTGAGAATTAATGGCCATCTTTTCTGTTTTGTATGTCACAAGCTCGAAGTGAGGATGCCAGGTCACCACTGCATCAGAGACGTAGAGGCGAAGATTCTACCTCTACAGGAGAGCTGCAGCCTATGCCGACTTCGCCTGGAGCTGACCTGCAGAGCCCTGCCGCCCAGGACACGTTATTTTCCAGCCCTGCTCAGATACATTCATCAGGTGTGTTTTTGGCGTTCTAACTTTTACTGTGGTTAACATACCAGCTTCTGCTGGTCAAATTTGCTGGTTTGTTAACGGGTAGTTAATGTAACTGTGCACAAGCTAATATGTTCATCAACATTAGGGCTTAGTGAGAAGAGAAAAATGTTTTGGTGCGTTTTTTTACTGGAGGATTTAATAGTTCTGGGAGTCTTTACCACCTCAGGTTACAAGGAACGTTATTTACTATTGTGTTTAGATGACTTAGATCAACTGATAACATGGTGTAGTTTATGATTTGATAGGCTTCAGAATTTTATTGTGAATTGTCAAATTTTGTTTTTATAGCTATTCCCCTTGACTTTGACGTTAGTTCACCACTGACATATGGCACTCCCAGCTCTCGGGTAGAGGGAACCCCGAGGAGTGGTGTTAGAGGCACACCTGTGAGGCAGAGGCCTGATCTGGGGTCTGCACGGAAGGGCCTGCAGGTGGATTTGCAGTCTGATGTCGTGAGTACACAGTACAGTTCTCTGATAGTGGCTCTTGAGGAACTAGAATGGGTAATTCCCCATTAACATTGTCCTATTTTTCTGTATAGCCAGCAACAGAAGATCTAGTGGGGAGTGAGCAGTCTCTAGGCCAAAAACTTGTGATTTGGGGAACAGATGTCAATGTGGCAACATGCAAAGAAAATTTTCAGGTAAGCTGTATTTTAATATCTTACAGCTCTGAAATTTTTGGCAAGAAGGGTTTATGAATTATGAGCAGCCATAACGCTTGACTGTATAAGAATATATATGTCTCCAATAATGACAGACTCCTTATTTTTGCAACTTGAGTAGTTGGTTATTCCTAAAGGCATCAAATTTCATCTTTCTCTGTCCACATGAAGAGATTCCTTCAGCGTTTTATTGACCCTCTGGCTAAAGAAGAAGAAAATATCGGCATAGATATTACTGAACCTCTGTACATGCAACGATTTGCAGAGGTAATCAAATAGTCTTATAACGGGGTGCCTGGGTGGCTCAGTTAAGCGTCCAACTTTGGCTCAGGTCATAATCTCATGGTTCGTGGGTTCGAGCCATGCATCGGGTTCTGTGCTGGCAGCTCAGAGCCTGGAGCCTGTTTCAGATTCTGTGTCTTCCTCTCTCTCTGCCCCTCCCCCGCTCATGTCCTATCTCTCTCTGTCTCCGAAAGAAACTAAAAAATTAATAAAAACAAATAGTCTTATAATTCAAATTATGTACTTGTAAAACAACTAGCAGAACATAACTTGTCTTCTCTTCTAGATTAATGTCATTGGGGAGCCTTTTTTAAATGTAAACTGTGAACACATAAAATCATTTGACAAAAATCTATACAGACAGCTCATCTGCTACCCACAGGTAAGAATTTGATTTTGACCTTGATGGATTACAGTACACATCCACAACATCTAGATGGTTTTTTAATAGCTGAATTTCCTGGGCCTCGAGAGCACAAAATCTTAAGAAAATCAGATGATGTTTTAAGGTGAACATTTTCTCATACTTTTACATTTCCAAAATTGACATATGTATTAGCCGTCAGTGGCATGTCATAGTTTAGTTAGCCCTTTTTCTTAATAGCATATAAAATAATGATTGAATATTAAAATTGATAGTTGCTTGGGTTGGTTGAAATAAGTTATCGTAAATGAAAATATCTTGTAAATAAATGCATTACACATTTGTGTTATCTTTAACAGATTGTGTTAGCTGTATTATAATCTTTTTAAGCTTTAG
Source organism: Proteles cristata cristata (assembly GCA_017311185.1). Lineage (NCBI taxonomy): Eukaryota > Metazoa > Chordata > Mammalia > Carnivora > Hyaenidae > Proteles > Proteles cristata. The sequence goes on along the minus strand of JAESUZ010002202.1, from coordinate 6,691 downwards.
GTCAAATTTTATTATTGAAGCATCAGCTATATTAATTATGATTGTAGGCTTGTGGCAAGCCTGGCGTCCCAGAGGCTGCTTTTTCACCTGTAAAATGGGAAATAAATGTTAACAAATTTGAATGCAGTAATTAACAATTTATCTCTTCTGGTATCATGGGAAAAAAAATAAGACACAAAAATATGAGTTCAAAATCCTTTCATTACTTCTTTAAAGCCTAAGACATAGCAGAACATTGTGAAGGTTTCATATGCATGATCACACTTAACCCAAATGAAAATATGCAAAAATGAGATGACTCAGTCTCAATGTACCCAAAATTTTGTAAGCTGCATGTTGTGATTATTTTGAGGTGATACTTCTGGATTATGCCATGTGTTTTTGTTCTTCTATTTTGCTAATATGAAATGCTTTATTTTTTTGTACTTAATTCTAAGATGGGAATATAAACGTAGCCTGGTTTCTTTACAGTCATTTTTATAGGAAGTTATCCCAACCTTTGACATGGCTGTCAATGAGATCTTCTTTGACCATTATCCTGACTCAATCTTAGAACATCAGATTCAAGTAAGACCATTCAGCGCATTGAAGACAAAGAATATGAGAAACCTGAATCCAGAAGGTAATGTTTTTAATAAGAAAATACATAAACAAAATCTTATTTCAATATCAAGACACTTAAAAAGAATTGGTGTATGTGATAGTGGTGATAATGGATTATAAATTGACTATATAGCAGGTTCATTTACCTTATACACCTTTTTTTAACTTAACTGAAGTTACCTAAAAGATGTTACAACTCTTGACAATTCTCTATCTTAAGAACTTGCCCAACTATAATCATTTTTACAATTACTAAGTAAGCACTTTTTAATTTATTTTTTTTTTATTTTTGTTTTTTTAAAATCAGTATAGAAAACAAATGCAAGAGGCGCCTGGGTGGCTCAGTTGGTTAAGTATCCACCTTCGACTCAGGTCATGATCTCGCGGTTCGTGGGTTCGAGCCCCGTGTTGGTCTCTGCTGACAGCTAGCTCAGAGCCTGGAGCCTGTTTCAGATTCTGTGTCTCCCTCTCTCTGAGACCCTCCCCTGCTCACACTGTCTCTCTCTCAGAAATAAATTAAAAAACAAAACCAAGCAAATGCAAATATGAGTCCTGCCTTGGAGCCTAAGAAAGAAATCTAGTTTGGAAAGTAATAAAAGGAAAAATGTAGAGCAAAAGAGCAGTGCAGGAGATATCTCAGCTGAAGGAGGGCATGAGTTCTAGGCCCAGGTGGAAAGAGTTCATGTTGAAAGAGAAATTTGGATTACGGTAAGGATTTGGAAAGCAGGCATGAATTCACTAGACAGCACAAAGGGGGATATAGGTAGAAGTAAACCAGAGCTGAACGTGAATAGCAAATCCTGGGTCCTGAAGAGCTTTGAATTCCAGTTTAATACAGATTTTTACTCCAAAGTCCATAGGAAGCCATTGATACTTTTTCAGGAGAAAACAAAAGAAGGCTTTTGCACTTTTGAGAAGTTCACAGTGGGTCAGTCTGCTGTGCAGGGTATGTTGAAATTCAGTTAGGAGATTTTAACAGTAGCTCCAGTGCAGAACAGCAGGGTCCTAAGCTGGACAGTGGCTATAAGAATGAAAATACAGGACAAATACAGTATTTGCCATGTAGGAAAACTGAGGTATATAAACTGTTGAGAATGAATAAATACGCTTGTAGGTGAATGTGCAAAACACACAAATGTCAGTGAAAGAAAATACAACAACCAATAAGCAATTGAGTATTGGAACTCACTACTGATTAAAGAAGTGTGTGTGTGTGTGTGTGTGTGTGTGTGTGTATGTATGATGAAATTGGTTCCTGACCTCATTTCTATGATCAGCCATTCAGTGGTGATGCCGATGGAGACTATTTGAGTAAGAACACTATTAAGTTTTCAGAGGCAAAGCATTGGTACGTGAAGAATTTAGGCTAAGATTGAAGATTATCATAGTTGCAGAGGAAGAGGATTTGCCAGATACTCAATTTCAAAAGTTTATTAACTTTCATGTTTATTTGTATAACTTGTTAAAGAGGTTACTTGTTAAAGTAAAAGGATTGGTGGGAAGAGAAGAAAGGAAGATTTGTAGGTAGGTGAAAGAGAGGATAGGGCCAAGTGGAAATACCTCGTGAATCAGTAAGTATTGGAAGGCTTAAACAATCCACAAGGCCAGCATTCGCTGACTATAGGCTGTATTTTGTTGACCACAAATAACAGTGAAACTCATTTGGAACCAGCAGTGGGAATTAGTTGGATAAAAGTTTACTTGTCAGGGAGGGTCCAAATTGTAGAGGAACAAGGACCAAAAATGAAAAATACTCTGTATAAGATCTTTCTTATATAAATGGCAGTAAGATTGGCTAAGTTATGTAGTGCTTATTACTGCCAGGACACTGTTCTAATTAGGCTTGGTGTATGCAGGTTATTAATCTTCAACAACTTCATAAGGTAGGTGCCGTCATTACTGCCATCTGTAAATGGGCACAGAGTGGCTAAGGGTATCCTCAAGGTCACACAGGTCTTCAGTCCTGATCATCTGGCTCCAGGGCCTGTGCTTTTCACATCCACAGAGACAGCAGAACTTCTCCATGATACAGTGAATGAGATGGAAGGTCATGGTGCAAAGGAAGCAAAAGTATAAACCTAATCCAAAAACAGAAGGTGGACCAGAACAGGAGGCAGACGACCAGGGTGGATGCTTGTTGGAGAGGGAGCCCTAGGGCAGAGAGCCAGAGGTCCATCAGAGTTGAGAAGGAAGAAAACACAGGAAGGGCATCCCAAGCCATTTGTTTCCCTGCCACAGCACCTGTCTGTGACCCCAGCCATCTCCAGGTACCTCTGCATCTCCCAGTAGGATTCTCCTGAGCTTCGCAGCATATCCAGACCTGCCCTGGCAGGATTATAGCTCAGGGAAGAGACCGCATCTGGCTGGGCGGTGGACAGTGGCTAATGGACATGCTGATCTCTCTCCCCAATTCCTTGCAGACATCGACCAGCTTAGCGCCATCAGTGGCATGGTAATCAGAACATCCCAGCTGATTCCAGAGATGCAAGAGGCTTTCTTCCAGTGCCAAGTGTGTGCCCACACAGCCCGGGTGGAGATCGACCGTGGTCGCATCGCGGAACCCTCCGTTTGTGAGCGTTGCCATACCACCCACAGCATGGCACTGATCCATAATCGCTCTGTATTCTCTGACAAGCAGATGGTGTGTGCCTCTCGGGGCCCTGCAAGGCTTCCCCTTTATTCTACCTCTCTGGATCCTCAAAAAGCCAAATTTAATAGGTCCATTCGTAAGGCTCTAAAGCCTGGCTTTCTAGATGGAATTCAGCTATTTCATTCCTTCTTTGACACTAGACTTTGTTATTGGGTTATGAGCTGAGTACTTGAAATTTAAGCCTTCAGCTCTGGGATGGCAGTGTTCCAGGATCAGTAAAAATGGGGGCTCATGACCAGCTTAGTCAGTAGAGCATGTGAGTCTTGATCTCAGTGTTGTAAGGTTGAGCCCCATGTTGGATGTACAACTTACTTGAAAAATCTTTTTTAAAAGATTGGTAAAAATTATTTGGTTTAGTTTTGTCATTTTATTAGCTGTTCAACTAGTACAGAGTGAATTGACAAGTTTTCTGAAGTTTTTCCTCACAAATTTTATTGTAAAGGGAATTGGGCCTTTTGCCTCTTTTATCCTAAAACTTTGAAGGTGAAGTTATTAAGATGACTTAGAAATAAGTAGGAAAAAGGCAAGATAATTTATTTGCTATGATTATGATGGTGTAAAAGTACAAGGAGAACTGTTAAGTTTTTTTGTTTTGTTACGATGCTTAACTTTTAAAAACTTAAGTAGAGCACATGTGTTCAAAATACTACAAAAAGTAATTACCCTTATGGGGAGTCAGTAAGAAAAATACTAGCAAATGTGAAAAAGTGTTCAACTTTTTGCTCACCAAAGAATTGAAAATTAAATTAAGATAGAAATCTTTAATATTGGTACAAAGTATTGGAGCAAATGTACCTCAGCTCATGCCAGTGTGGTACTGAGTTGGAGATAAAACTGTGGGAACCCTGCTCCCAAGGATATGTAGTATAATATTCTTAGAATGCTTCAAAGATCCCAAATGGACTTGAAATGAAACATTGAATATCCGAGAGTAGCGTCCAAACTACATGGCCCACAACACACTTTCTGTACCCACAGACCTTAGTGACAGTGGCTCATCCACTTCCCTATACAGGGCTCCTCAGCCAAGCATAAATTTGCCTCCGGACCTTTGCCTTGGCTATTCTTACAATTCAGAACACATGGCTTCCTCTCTAACATTCTTACACCTCTGCCTAAAGGTTGCCTGATCTGAGAACGGCCTTCCCTAACCTTGCTTTACAAAAAGCATCTCCTCTACCCCCACCACCTGTGTTCCTTACTCTGTATTTCCTTCTGTCCTTTGGATTTGTCACTGTCCGATGTTGTGTACTCACTTGTGTTTGTATATTGTCTGTGTTCATTCCACTCTGAGGGAGAGAACTTCATTCACTGCAAAGTCCCCAATTCCTAGCACCAGGGTCCAGCACACAGCAGGTACTCAGCAAATGACCTCTTAGAGGAGTAGATAGGCAGGTATTCAGGAGAGATGCACAAAAGTGCTTAACTGTGAACTGAAAAGTGTGTACTTCACCCAGGCTATCTATTAGAAGTAACTTCTAAAAACATAATTGGGGCACCTGGGTGGCTCAGTCGGTTAAACGACCGACTTCGGCTCAGGTCATGATCTCACAGTTTGTGGGTTCGAGCCCAGCATCGGGCTCTGTGCTGACTGCCAGCTCAGAGCCTGGAGCCTGTTTCAGATTCTGTGTCTCCCTCTCTCTCTGACACTCCCCTGCTCACGCTATCTCTCTCTCTCAGAAATAAAGTTTTTAAAAAATTTAAAAACATAATTAGAAATACAGGCAGACATTTAAACCAAGAAATATGTACTACAACCTTGAAATGGCCAAAAAAAAGGTCACGTAAGTCACCAGACACTTTCCGGAAATAGGATAATGTGTAAATAAACAATATCCTTCCAAAATTTGTTCATGTCACATTAAAAGCTTTTTAAAAAAATGTTAGCTATCTGGAGATAAAAGCAAAGAATGGTGTTTTAAAACTAAACATGGTAAACATCATAAGTAGTTATCTCTAAGTGGTACAAAGACTTGCAGTTTTGTGTCAATTATGCTTGTCATTTCCTGAGACTTCGTTTCCATTGCTCTTTTAGATCAAACTTCAAGAGTCTCCTGAAGATATACCTGCAGGGCAAACGCCTCACACTGTCATCCTTTTTGCTCACAATGATCTTGTTGAGAAGGTTCAGCCTGGAGACAGAGTGAAGTTACAGGTAAGAATGTAAATTGTATTAAGAAGATAAGTCTGTCCTGCTTTTTTTTTTTGGAGAGTTTTTCGTCCTTTGGCTTGGTCTTGCCAGCAGCTGTCATTCAGATCTTAAGAAAATGAGTTGTAATGCTTTAATCCCCTTTTTACCTAGCAGGATAGAACCTTTCCCTTTCACTGCCCTTGCAGTTGCTTGCTTTTGCTGTCTCTGTTGCAGAGGTGTGAGTGTATTTTGACCTTATGGTGTTAGTGTCTTCAGAAAACAGCTCAGACAGGGCTGGTATTAGTAACATTTAAAGTAGGGGCACCTGGGTGGCTCAGTCAGTTGAGTGTCTGACTTTAGCTCAGGTCATGATCTCGAGGTCTGTGGGTTCTAGCGCCGCATCAGGCTCTGTGCTAACAGCCAGCTCAGAGCCTGGAGCCTGCTTCAGATTCTGTATGTCCCTTTCTCTCTGACCCTCCCCTGCTCATGCTGTCACACTCTCTCTCTCAGAAATCAATGAAACATTTTCAAAAATTAAATTATACCAGCAGTTCCAGGAAGCAGCTCTCACCAACTCTGGAATTTTAAATAATTTGCTACTTGTTTCCCAAATGCACAGCTAAGGGCTAACATTCACCTGTTACAGAGAAGAATGGGTTAGAGCACTTTGCTTCCACGCAGGAGTCACATTATGGTATTTTTCGAGGAAGCAGAGATTGAGACTTGGAGATCCTGCAGCTGAGGTTCTGATTTGTGGCCCAGGGCCCCTCCCCTTTTCTGGCCAAGAGAGTGCTTGTGCCACGGCACTGTGCAAATATGCCATTCTTCCTCTCACTACTTCAGAGCAGCATGAGCACCTGGTTTCTCAAAAAGGGTGTGTTTGGACAGCAGGCACAGTTCTTCACTGAAGGCAGTGTGGGGATTGAGTCCAGGGAGTGGCCGTGGCTCCTGGGGCAGCCTGCTGGGTGTGTTCAGTGAACGAGGACTTCTGATCCTACGGCTCCCCAGTATAAAGCCCAGCAGTGTCCCTGGCAGCCTGTATTCTGTTAACAGTGTGAGAGAATGTGTCATGAGTCCTGCCACCCTACTGCTCTGAAATCTCTGATATTTAGTCTGCTGTCTTAATTTCCTCCACTGCCAAGTGGAATTAATGCGATGACGGAGGTGAATGTACCTGGGGAGGGGGGCTGTGGAAAGCACGGTATAGATGTAAAATCAATAGTGTGTGCGCTGTTCTGCCATAGTGAACCCTTGCAAGCACGAATAAAGATAACTAGACAACTTTAAAGCATCGTCCATCCTAACCT
>JAESUZ010002201.1:0-123322 GCA_017311185.1 Proteles cristata cristata | reverse complement strand
CAGAGAGAGAGGGAGACACAGACTGAAACAGGCTCCAGGCTCGAGCTGGCAGTCAGCGCAGAGCCCGACGCGGGGCCCGAACCCACGAACCGCGAGATCATGACCTAAGCGAAAGTCGGACGCTTAACCGACTAAGCCACCCAGGTGCCCCGGAATAGTGTATTATTCTTGATCTCAGCGTTGTAGGTTCGAGCCCCATGTTGGATGTGGAGATTACTTAGACAGATAGATAGATAGATAGATAGATAGATAGATAGATAGATAGATAAACTTTAAAAATAATAAATAAAAATTTAAAAGAACCCTCAAAACACATAAGTAAAAAAACAATCCGATTAGAAAATGGGCAAAAAACATGAAGAGACAGTTCACCGAAGAGGATATCCAGTAGTCAAACAAGCAGATACGAAGATATTTAACATCATTAGGGGTGTGCAAATTAAAACCACAGTGAGATATTACTACCCGTCTATCTGAATCACTAAAATAATAAAAAATAGTGATAGTACTATATGCCGACAAGGGTGAAAAGAACCTGGATTACTCACATACTGATGGTAGGAACACAAAATGGTATAACCACTCTAGGAAACAACTTAGCAATTTCTTAAAAAGCCAAAAATGCAACTAACAATTGTACTACTAGGCAGTTATCCTGATGAAATTAAGTCTTATGTTCCCCTAAAAACCTGCACACAAATGTATATAGCAGCTTTTTTTTTTTTTTTTGCAATAGCCAAAACAACCCAGATATCTTTCAACAAGTAAAGGAGTGAATACACTGTGTTACATCCACACCCTGAAATACCACTCAGCAATAAGAAGAAACAAACTGTTGTACAAACAACAACCTGGGTGACTCAGTGTGACTCTCAGATTCTCCAGAGAATTATGCTGAGTGAAAAAGCCAATTCCAAAAGGTTATATACCATATGTTTCTATTTATGTAATATTCTCAAAATGACAAAGTTAGATAGCTGGAGAACAGATGAGTGGTTGCCAGAAATTAAGAATGAACGGAAGGGCAGGAGGGAAGTAGGTGTAACTATATAAGGACCACATGAGGGATCCTTGCAGTGATAGAAATATTCTGTATTTTGACCATATCCAAGTCAATATCCTGACTGTGATATTGTACTTACAGTTTTGGAAGTTTAAAGGGTTCAGGAGATCTCTCTTCATTGTTTCTTACACCTGCATGTGAATCTAGAATGATTACAGTTTTTAAATGATTTATTTAAAAAATAGAGTACGGGGCACCTAGGTGACTGATATGGTTAAGGGTCCAACTTCGGATTAGGTCATGATCCCAAAGTTCGTGAGTTTGAGCCCCATGTCAGGCTCTGTGCTGACAGCTGAGAGCCTGGAGCCTGCTTCGAATTCTCTCTTTCTGCCCCCTCCTGCTCACACTCTGTCTCTCTCTCTCTCTCTCTCTCTCTCTCTGTGTCTCTCAAAAATAAATAAACATTAAAAATAAAATAAATAAAAATAGGATAAAACTTTCTGTTTAAGGAAAACAACTCCCTGTTTTTATCTTTTGTAGTAATTTTTTTTCACAAGGTTTCAACACTTTTGTCAACATCGTTGGCTGACTAACCCCTTCTCCCCAGTGTCCTCACCACTAGGAGCAACCATGAGATACAGTTTTGGCAAGCAGGTCAGAAGGGGAAGTCTATTGGGCAATCTTCCAGGAAAACTAGCTTCCTTAATAAAAAGGCACAGACTCAATGGATATGCCATTTTGCCCTCACTCTTTGCTCCTTTGCCCTTCTGTCTGCTTCGGGTCTGGAATGCGAATGTGATGCCATCTACCGCCCACAAGGCAATAAGCAGTAAGGGCATATGCTGTCATGCTAAGTAAGGATGCTGAGGCCAAGACCTAGAAAGAAATTGTGTCTTGACTGTGTTATTTTGAGTGGCACCAACCCTGGGCTGTTCACCTTTAGAGTTCTTTGTATTTTAGGAAATACTAAAAGAAAACATTTTATTTGTTTAAGCCAACGTTGGGCAGATTTTCTATTATTTGTAACCAAACACATTTCTAACAAATTCCTCACTCATGAGAGATTCTCAGCAGGGCTGATATACTTTGCCCACCTTAAAAGACTATTGTAAGGATGAAAAGCATGATAGCTACTTAATATTCTTTGTGTGTTTCAGAAACCGAATTGCTGACACTGCATTTTCCTTTCTTCTTTCTCTACAGTATTTTATGTTTCTTATTTTCCTCTGATGGGCTTGAATTTGTATTATAATCAGACTCTTGCCATTCACTCTCCTAATTGAATTGGGCTTTTGTTGTAGCTCAGACAGCTCAGAAATTTTTAACGGTCTTCCTAAACCATTCCAGCCCAGGGCAGATGCTCCCTTCTTCGACCTCACAGCACTTACTGTCTGCACTTCCCTGTTGACGATTCATCATGCACTGCCCCATGACACTTCTCATACAGCTGTCATAGTATAATCGATGCTTAGAGCCGGAAGGGACACTAAAGATCATCTTCTCCAGCGACCTTAGTGCATGTGAGTTGTGGCTTAATGCTCGGATTTTTCTTTATCCCTGCCTGGGTTTACAGCTTATCGTCCCAACTAGATCTTAAGCTCTTAAAGAAGAGAAAGATACAGAACAAATATTTGTTAAATTACCTGCAACAAGCCAGAAACCTTACACTCACTATTTGATTTAATTTTCACAACAATCCTACAAAGTGGTTAGTGATCCTCACCTGACACGTGAAGGAACTGAAGCTCAGAAAGGTTGTTACTTAGCAAAGGGATGATACCTAGAAAGAGGAGAAGCCCAGATTTTGACTCAGATCTTAAGATACTTAAATACGTTTAACCTCTTTCAAAGTTGCTAAACCACTTGATTGGGTTTTGCCCTTTGGGGGTTCTTCAACCTTTAAACTTCAAGAAATTCTGCATTCCATTCATAGTCTTTTTCTCTTAGTGAAAGATTTAAATTATATCTTATTGTGATTTATAATAAGAAACATATATTTGGTTTTCATCCCCAGTTCATGACACAGGACTCCTAAAACTCCTGTAAATTCCTAAGTGATAAGAGCATTAGGAGCATTGTTTGTTGCATTGAGGTGATTTGGGGTGGAATCCTCTTTTGTTCCTGGATAGGGGCTGGTGATTGAAAAGACCAAGTGATTATTAGAAGCTTGAAATCTTTAGCCTCACCACTTCTATCCTCCAGAAGGGGAAAAGGGCTGGAAATGGAGTTAATAATTTATCTGCTTATGTGAGGGAAGCCTCTATAAAATCGCAGCAGTAAGGGTTTCAGAGACCTTCCAGGTGGGTAAACACATCCATGTAGTGGGAAGGTGATGCACCCCAATTTCATGGAACAGAAGCTCCTGTCCTCAGACCTTGCCCGATGTATCTTTTCATATGGAAGTTTATCTGTATCCTTGATTATATCCTTTAAGAAACTGGTAACATAAGTAAGCATTTCCCTGAGTTCTGTGTGCTGCTCAGCTCTGTGAATCCAAGAAGTAGGTCATGAGAACCATTGATTTGTAGCCATGTCAGACAGAAATTGTAGGTGACCTGGGAACCCATTACTTGAGACTGACATCTGAAGTGGGATGAGAACAGTGTTGTGGGACTGAGGCCTTAACCTGTGGGATCTGACACTATCTTCTGACACTGTCTCCAGGTGGATAGTGTCAGAAGAGTTAAATTGTAGGACACCCAGCAGGTGTCCTGGAGAATTGCTTGGTGTGGGAAAACCTCCACATATTTGGTGACAAGAAGTATCAGAAGTGTTGTGAGTGTGGCAGTAGTTTGAGAGTAAAGGGGAAACACAAAAGAACTGTGGGTTTTTCCAACTCAGTATCTAATAGCCAAAAAATAATCGTTCTTTGTTTAACATTAACATTTTTTTAATTCAGTCCTGATAAAACAAAAATATTATACTGTTTTGGTTTAGTGAAAAAAATGTTAGATATTTGCCATGATGAAATTTTATAGCAAAAATCCATATATTGTAAAGTTAGTGCAGAACAGTTTTTTTAAGGCAGAACACTACCTTTTTTCAGAACTTTCTTAAATACTAGATTGGCAATTAAGATGCAGAGGATAATTTCCTTTACTGTCATTGCTATTGTTCATGTAACAAAAAAAATTTAGGTAATTGGCTTTGAAGAGTACAATCCTATAGCTGTTATCCATCTCTGATATAAGCCAAATTTGATTTTCAGTTATAAAGATAATCTCTTCATTTAAAAAAGTGTAATTTTATATTTCTGCATCTTAAAAAGACGTTAGTCATAATTTTAGATGCATGATTTTAGTGTACTTATACATGTCACCTTTGGGAACATAGATGTATAATCTGAGTTTATTTATAACTTGCTGATTATATACCGCTTAAATCTGCAATCTTGAGATACTTCAATGAATATCAATTTAAAAAATATCATAGGCTACTGTAATTGGTTGTACATGTCTAAAATGTTAACCAAAAGTAAATAAATAACCTGATAAATAAATGTATCTAATAGGTTCCTGTGTATTACGAGGCCACACAGGTGGCTAGTCATGGGAATGATGATACTTATTAACCCCTGAACATGATAAGCCTCAGAGGACAAGAGTTGTACCTTGTATACCTTTGTATCCATTGTGTCTAATTCAATAGAGCGTAATAAACATTTGAAAGATGAATGAATGAATGTGTTTCCTTCAAGGGCATTCAGATAACCCATACTTCTTTGAGTTTCTCCAAATTGCTAGCACAATGTTTTGCTTAAAATAGACAACATTTTGTTGTCCATTGGCATGACTGGCATGAGTGTTAAAAGAAAGGGAAACGTTTCCTTTGTCTTTCCCAGCAGGCCACCTATTTTTCCAGGTATTATTAGAAAATATGCATTCTCCAGGGGCGCCTGGGTGGCTTAGTCGGTTAAGCGTCCGACTTTCGCTTAGGTCATGATCTCGCGGTTCGTGGGTTCGAGCCCCGCATCGGGCCCTGTGCTGACTGCCAGCTCAGAGCCTGGAGCCTGTTTCAGTCTGTGACTCCCTCTCTCTCTGACCCTCCCCTGCTCACGCTGTCTCTCTCTCTCCTAGAAATAAATAAAACATTAAAAAAATTAAAAAAAAAAAAGAAAGAAAATATGCATTCTCCAGACAGTTGGTCATGAACACCATAGTGTGCCAAGAGCTCTGGCAAATTAGTTATGCCCTGTGCATCAGTCATTCCACCTCGACCTTTGCCTTTTCTCTGAACCTATGACAATCTGTTAAAGAATTATTATGTAATTATTTCTCTGTTGAAAACACCATTTTAAAAAATGGGATAATGTATCACTTTGACAATAAGAAAAGAAAAAAATGAAGAAACTGGATTCTGTTCATATTTTCTATTCTCCCACTGCACTTATAAAGGAGCTTATAATTTATCACGGAGGTCTCAAATTGGCCACACCAAATCCAATCTGTAGAAAATTTTGACAGCCTACCATTGGCTTTTTAAAAATTGAGTTAATTGCTCCATCACATAATATTCTTAGTTACAAGCAAGAGAAACGGATTCTGGCTTATTTAGCAGAAAGGAATTTGTGAACATGCTCATGGTAAGGCCCCAGAACACAAAGAAAGGTGGAGAACCAGACGTGGGCCATGCAGCCAGAACACCACCCAAAATCACACATCAGAGCCAACTCACCCAGTCAAGTCCACACAGATATCACTCTTGCAGCCTGTACCACGGACAAAGCTATTGCTGCTACCACTGCTCCCCTGGGAACACCACTAGGTGGCGCCTGTAGGGCTTCCTGAGGTCCCTGTTTCTTTGCATCAGTTAGCTCAGAAAGTTCAGGGCTGGTACCTGAATTCAGGTGACCCCCAGATCACAAGAGCCAGTGGAGACTTGGCAGTAATTAGAGATGGAGGGAGAGCTGAGCTATTGCCTGCTACTGTCCTGTCCCTTTTTTGCTCATTTTTAAATAACTCCTCCTATTTCACCTCCTCTTCCCCTTCCAAGTTGAGAATCCCTAAACAAACTTAGTAATTTGCACATTCATCGCCAAAATTAACACAGTCGGGAGCATGAAGTTAAGAAATCTAATAGCCAGCTGTTCTTGGTAAATATTTATTAGGCCATTTTTAGACAGTGGTAATGTGTTCAATTAATATTTATAAATGTAAAATAGAAAGTCCTAAATGGTCATGCCTGCACTCTTCTTGCATTTCTTTAAAATTCAGAATTAGCTCCTAAAGAGTCTGCAAGTGCCTTGAGAAACCAATTAAAATCTTAATCCCTGTGTGGAGTGATTTTCCTTGCCTGCATTATTGTGCAGGCTCACTGTTTTCCTAGTCCATTAGCTGCACTGTCCACTCTGCTCCTCTCCCATAACCTTTAATCCACCTAACAAAGTGAGCAAGCAAACAGCTCAGTGAAAATTTACTTGAGTTCAACAAACTCTTGGATACACTGATTAAATTTTCTCAAAAATCTTCCAAGAAACTAAGTGGTGGCTCAGAATATGATATGTATTTGTGAGGTGCTTGGCATGTAGACACGAGCCTTAGTTTCAACAACAAGGAAATGCTTTTAGCTGCAAGCATTTTTGTCTCTGTTCAGAGCACAATTCATCCTCTAAAACCCTAGCAATTAATTTATTGCTGAAATTTAAAGGTTTTCAATACAACCCATCCCTGGCAGTAAAAATTGTGGACAATAAAGAATTTTGGCACATGCTACATATTCCAAAAGACCAAACTGTCAGATTTAGACTCAGTTTATATTCACTGAGCATAGACTATGTGTCAAGCACTGTTCTAGCCAAGGTTACAAACATTATCTTAACTGTCACTACAAATCTATGAGGTAGATTTAATCACACCTTACTGAGAAGGAAAGCAAAGCTCAAGGTCTATGGGACCTAACAAAGATTACAAAGCTAAAAGGTGGTAAAGCCAGGGTTTGAACCTGGCTTCTGATCCTAATCAATTCTCTGCCTTAGCAGAATGATCTAAGATGAGTAAGAGGTTCAGCATGAAAAAGCACTTAAGGTAGACTAAGCTGTAGGTAGAGATGTGTAACATCTAGCAATTCTTCCCTGATTAAAATATTATGGATGAATCCAATAATGAATGCAAATTGCTGGGATTACATTGAGACGCTGCAACTTTGTAACCTATCATTTTAAACTGGGTTGAAAGGAAGGACATGTCCAAAGCAAATGAGCGTTTTGCCTGATGAAAGCATGGCTAGATATAATTCTCCTCATATCTCAGTGCATAGATTTGGAAGGCAAAACAAATGAACAAAATACAGCAAAACCACATTGAAAATAATGAGTAGAGAAGTTGTCTTATAATGTTTAGTGACTACATAATTAGACAGTCTATGGTTGGGGAAGATATTTTGCAGTCTTGTTTTCCTTCTTCAATCTAATCATTCCTTGTCAACCTAAGTAAGGCAGGACTTCTAGAATAGGCCCTAGAGCTGGTCCAAGGGTGCATTTGCATGGGTCATGGATTCTTGCTCTGCTCCACAGCACAGAAATCAGGAATTGTGGGGAATAAGTTTAGGCATTCCCTGAGCCTGCACTGATGGGTTAACATGGCAAAAAGAATTAGAAAGCCATAGGATGCTCAGACCCAAGTTTGGATAAACAAGATTAGGTAAATAAGATTATGTAAATAGGACAAAGGTATAGGGATAGGGAATCTCAGGATGAAAATATCCAAGATGAGATAAACAAGATTAGATATTTAGGGCAGAAATGCCTCCCCCAGCTTAGTACTATAGCAGAAAGCTGCTTTCATAAGGAGGAAGGACCAAATTAGGTAAACAGGTAAACAAGACTACAGACTGCAGTAGGGCCAAAGTTGCCAAGAGAGGAGCTAATTAGCAAAAGAAGAATGCCATGCTCTTTCCTGTCCCCTAAACCAGTTTAGGTAAACAGAGGTAGTGCCTCATGTTTGCTGTAAACAACCTTCCACTCAGCACCAGAATCCTAACACCCTAACACCTCGTATTTTCAAATCCCCTTTCCCTAATGCCCATGAGTTCATAATGTTCATGGTTTCATTGTCTCTTTGTGCATGTCTATCACCCTTGTAAGCCTTCTGATCCTAATAAAAACAGAGCAAGGACCCTTACTCAGGACTCTTGTGTCCTCCCGGACATTAGCCTCTCTCACATTTTTAATCCTGCATCCTACTTTCTTGCTGGACGAGAGAGAACCTCAGACCCGGAGTCTATGACAAGGAATATATCTGGCCCAAGGACCATCAGGGTAATGGATTCTTGCTCTGCTCCACAGCATGAAAATCAGTATTCTATCTGGCTCAAGCTGGTTTAGCTTAAGGAGGTTAGAGTAATGAATGAAAAGTTTATTTAGGAGTATGAGTACCATTTACTTTACACCTGCAAGCCTTATATGGGTCATATGACTCAGACAGATGAGGTATACCTGGCCAAGATGTAGATGTCTCCAATGTGCACCCAAGTAAGACCATGTCCTAGACTGCTTTGGCACCATGTGTGTAAGACTAGATCTAAAGTGGGCAGCTGAGCTTAGAAAGGTATGATGTGATCTTCATTTGCTCAGATTTACCATCCCCAACTGTGTGTCTGCTGCTGTGGCCTTTTTAAAGGATCTTCAAGGAGAAGCACTTCTGTCTGTAAACAGAAGACAAGAACTGATCTCTCTACTGCATACTCTACCAGCTCTAACTTCATGCTGCACCTTTAAATATATAAACTGTGTTTGACTTACCCAAGTCAAGTGGTGTCTATATCTGGTTGTTTAGTTGATCTGAGCCTATTATTCACATTTAATAACTTTGTATGTGTGCAGAGCCAAATGCCTGAAAGCTTCCAAGATCTTTGGTTATTGATTAAAGACTCTTTGCAGAAGGGAAGTGTAGAATTATTGTCAAACTGGTGCTTGGTAATGATTCTCATCCTTGACCAAAATGTAAGGCTCAACGGGAATCTTCAAGAAACGATCTCTTTCCATCACATCCATATAAAATGAATACTTTTTTTAGACATAGCACATATTCTTAAACTAAGTTCTGCTGAGTAATTCACACAGAAAGGAAAGTCTAGGTCAAAATTGGCATAAAAATTTATGAAATGTGAAATGCGCTGTAGCGGTAAAATTTCTAGAAGTGTCTTTGTGTAGCAACAGAATCTAATGTCTTTTTTAATGTAATATTTTGGTATGCTATATATGGGAGGAGAAAATCTTCAAAAGTAATTTGATACTAATTTGAAAATGTAGTTGTTGATCTATAAGAATTAATAATCTCTGGAAAATATTTTTATCTGCAACATATCCTGTTAAATTAGCATCTACTCAGTAAAAAGCTGCTTCTTGCCTTCCCCTGTGTTTACAGCTGATGGAACCCTCACTCCATTTCCAATATCCATTTAACCAGTTACCCATATCTTTTACTAAGAAGCACTCCTTCCCATTTTATTTTATTGGCTTGCAGCTGTTTTCCCTCTGTGGCTCCAGGTCAAAGGAAAAAAATGAACAAGGTTATAATGTCTTTGAAAACTTTTAAAATGGCTACTTCACTCTTATCATTAAAGCCTTATTTTTAGGGAAAGCACAAAGGTTTTTGGATATAGCACTCTGACATAATTTAGCTTCATAAAGCATTTAGCTATTTTTAAGGTTAATACAGATATTTAATACGCTTTTTTCTTTTAGTCATTTTCCAGTTTGTTTTTTCCCCTGGGAAAGCCTATTGTCCAACATTTGCTAGCACAGTTCTGGTTATAGTACTATCTATCACACTGTGATTTAGGTTTACTTTCCCTGATGACTAAGAAAGTAGAACACATTTTCATAAATTTATTGGTCACTCAAATAGTTTTATAAAATCCCTATTAAGCTGTCCATTTTTCTACTATCTTCTTTTTCTTATTGATTTATAAGAATTCTTTACATATTCTTGATGAATCCTTTATTGAACATATGTATTGCAAATGTCTTCACCCAGTGTGTGATTTACCTTTTCACTCCCTTAGTAGTTTTGTTTTATTTAAAGAAGTTCTTGGGGCACCTGGGTGGCTTAGTCGGTTAAGCGTCCGACTTTCGCTTAGGTCATGATCTCGAGGTTCGTGGGTTCGAGCCCCGCGTCGGGCTCTGTGCTGACTGCCAGCTCAGAGCCTGGAGCCTGTTTCAGTCTGTGACTCCCTCTCTCTCTGACCCTCCCCTGTTCACGCTGTCTCTCTCTCTCCTAGAAATAAATAAAACATTAAAAAAAAATTAAAAAAAAATAAAGAAGTTCTTGATTTTCATTCAATACAATTATCAACATTTTCCATTGTGTTAGTGCTGTCTGTATCCAGTTTGAGAAATATTTGTTATCCTGAAGATAACATGTTTTCTTCTAGAAGCTTTACTGGTTTACCTTTCACATTTAATTTTTTTTAGTGTTAATTTTTTTGAGAAAGAGAGACAGAGCACAAGCAGGGGAGGGGTAGAGAGAGAGGGAGACACAGAATCAGAAGCAGAGCTGTCAGCACAGAGTCTAATGATGGGCTTGAATCCATGAACTGTGCGATCATGACCTGAGCCAAAGTCAGATGCTTAACTGACTGAGCCACCCAGGTGCCCCATACCTTCCACATTTAGATCTGCAATCCACTTGGGATCAATTTTTCTCTACAGTGTGAGGGGGAAGCTAAAATTCATTTTTTTGGGTCCAGATGTATATCCAATTGGCCCAGAATGATCTTTTAAAGACCATAAAATTAACTCTACACATTCCTCTACCCTTTTATCTCTTTTTCAAACACATCAACACTGAAAGTCAAATAATAAGCAATTGTGACATCTTGTTTTTCAGTATTTATCATTAGCACTTATAACTTTGCAAACTATTTACTGTCAAAATATTAAAACAATTTCTTTCAAAAAATTGAGCAGATGCTGATAGCACACTCAGATTATCTACTGAACAAGTCAATATTTATTTGTATAAACTTATGAGAAGGAGTAGATATACTTGTCAATAAAGAGTGATCAATTCTTTCTTCAAAAGAGAAAACAGACTGCTGACCATGACAATTTGGTTTTCCTACTTACAGGATAATATACTCCAGAAGTAATTAAATAAAATCCATTCAGAAAGAACATATGAATGGGAATATAATTTCTTATATATGAGAGTTAATTTTTAATTTTATTATTGATTCTGTTGTTTAGAAAGAAAGCAAAAATCCCACATTTCAATTGCATATGTGGAGAAAATGATGGATGAATTTTTTTTATGCTGGCAGTTTGATTAAAGAGAGGACCTAATCTTCCACTAGAGGGCATCTTTGCCCCATTTGGACTTTTGTAAAAATAAATAACAGCAACTAATCTTTTGCTTAATGTTGTCATATTACCTTTTAACTATACCAGACCCTAAGGAGAAAGTTGTGAATGATTCAGGTATTCAAATATATCTTATAAATACATACATAATCTTTTTCGCTAACAGTTCCAGTATTAATAGCTGTTACTATTACGCAATTGTCTCTGGAACTAATTGTCCCAATTCCAGATCTCTTCTTTTCCACACAGACAAAAAAATGTCCTTTTCAATATAGGCAGTATGTATATAATCAACACTAAAATATTGATTACTTATTATGTACTCTATAAAATAGACTTTCTAATTACTATATCAGTGGAAAAAATCACAAAGAAAAATGGATAGATTCGACTCAATACAAAAATATTTAAATACAAGGTAAAAGTATACACAAAATGGAAATGAAAATAACAAACTAGAAAAATAACTGTTCCCAATATGAGAATGGGTTAACAGCATTAAAATATATAAACACCTCATGCAGATATATAAAACACAAAGCTCTTAATAAAAGTAGACATGCTATGAATAGATAATTTACTAACCAAAGTGAAAAACTAATAAGCCTTATTAATAATCTGGAAACAGAAAAATTATGATATACTTTCTAACCTATAAAGTTAGACAAAAAATAGGAAATGTTAATGAAGGTGGAAATAGAAGCACAATTTCATGAACTGTAGGTATAAGAAAGTGCTGACTTGTAAATATGAAAAGAGTGATTGAATGGGGAAATCTTCATTTTTCAGCCCAAACAGTAAAGATTGGTTCAGGTAAAAATCATCAAAAAATGCTAAATGTAGGGGCACCTGGGTGGCTTAGTCAGTTAAGCATCCGACTTTGGCTCAGGTCGTGATCTGCCCATTCATGGGTTTGAGCCCCATATTGGGCTCTGTGCTGACAACTCAGAGCCTAGAGCCTGTTTCAATTCTGTGACTCCTGTCTTCCTCTCTCTCTGTTCCTCCCCAGCTCATGTTCTGTCTCTCAAAAATAAGTAAACGTTAAAATTTTTTTAAATATAAAAAAATGCTAAATCTAGAGGAAAATTTTTGATGAAGAGGAGAATATTTATAGGATCTTATAGTATCTTCCCATTGGAGAGAGGGAAACAATTTTCCCTTCATCTTTCTGGATTCTGCAGCTAAGGTCCCTCCATAATAAAAAAATAGATTAACACAAGAAAAACAGAAGCATATTAACATGTACACCTCATGTGTATGTGGGATATACTCAGGAAAAATGACTAAAACCCCCTGAAATGGCCAAAGCCACTACCTTAAATATCATCTTCAGGTAAAGACCAAAGAAAATGTTGCGGCACCTGGGTGGCTCAGTCAGATAAGCGTCCAACTTTGGCTCAGGTCATGATTTCACAGTTTGTTAACTTGAGCCCGGCGTCGGGCTCTGTGCTGACAGCTCACAGCCTGGAGCCTGCTTCAGATTCTGTCTCTCCCTCTCTCTCTTCCCCTTCCCCCACTCTCAAAAAAAAAACAAAACAAACAAACAAAAAAAAAACAAAAAAACCCACGTTAAAAAACTTAAGAAAAAAGACAAAAGAAAATGTTGAGAATTTGGGAGGTCACTTATGGAAGCTTACCAGGAAAAACACTGTAAACAAGGTAAGGTTGAGGGTGCCTGGGTGGCTCAGTCGGTTGAGCGAGCGTTTGACCTCGGCTCAGGTCATGATCTCACAGTTCGTGGGTTCGAGCCCCGCGTGGGTCTCTGTGCTAACAGCCAGCTCAGAACCTGGAGCCTGTTTCGGATTCTGTGTCTCCCTCTCTCTCAGACCTTCACCTACTCACTCTCTCTCTCTCTCTCTCTCTCTCTCTTTCAGAAATAAATAAAACATTAAAAAAAAAAAAAAGGTAAGGTTGCTATGCAGATTTAAGAAAGCACCTTCTCCATTGATGAGAGTTTCTTGTGATTTAGAGTCATCCTTTTCCTCCTGGTGCAGAGAAAAGGAAACCAGTGGAGATTTCTCTCACAAAAGGATAAATTCAACTTTATTTTTAGAGCTACTCTTGTGTCTGCCATTAAAAAAAATAAATAATAATCAGCCCAAAATAATCCTTATGCCAAATAGGCATATTTTGGTGTGGCATACTCTGCTACCCTTAACTCCTACCTTTGAAACTCCTTCCAGAAGTTTCACAGTCCAGAAGCTGAGTTGATTGATCGCTCCATCTCAATGAACCAGTTTCTTAGTCCTAAGAATAGGTCAGTTCAGTTTACAAGTTGTGTCTCATTTCAGGAGGTGGTAAAGAGGAGAAAAAACCAATTTCTCCCCTACCTTTCTAGGTTTCTGACTGCGATCCCCCAGAAATAAAAAGATTAACAGGAGAAAAACAAATTTAATTATGTAGGGACATATGGGAGCCCCACAAAAATATGAGACTTAGCAAGTAACCAAAGCAGGAAGGTTTTATACATTTTAGACAAAGAAACAATAAACTTGCGGAGGACTGACATAAAAGGTTTGGGCTTAGGGTGAAATGGTGAAGAAGTAGCAAGGTTCATTTATATAGCCTTCCTGGCTCTAAAACCCCTATTCTGATGATAAGGAAACTATCTATCCTTCTGCTATAATGAGGGTGCTTTCATATGGGAAAGTTATATTCTACTTTCAGGGGGCAAAGGAAGGTCAGAGCATCCTTGCACTGACTCTTTCTCAACTACCTATAATTCAAAATAATCAATATGCCAACACAGCATGTTTTAGGGTGACATATTCTGAAACCTACAGCAGCAATATATCTGGGATCCCCAAACTATGCCTATATAGTTCAATCAAGGAGGTATTCAATAAGAAGCATTTCTATGGAAACAAAAGGAAACAAAGGTTAATGATTGAAGCAGACTATAAAAAGCCCAGTTTGAGTCCTGAGGGCAGTCAATGATTTTTAGATGTTTGGGCCCATAGCATCTTTTTCAGCTTGAATGACTCTGGTGATTCCATCAGGTGTTCTGAATGGCCACACAGCAACAGGCATAAAGGTTGTTTATACATGATCTGTTGCAGTGATTTCTCTGAAGTTTATATTAAGTCATCTAGCTTCAATTTGCAGGGAGAAAGGACAGCCTTGAAGTGAAGAAAACTGGAAATGTTAGTCTGGAGAGTTGTAGCCAGATACTTGAGGAAATGAGAAGAATTTAGGATACAATCCAGTTTATAGGTAGATAAAAAAACCTTCAAAGATAACTAATTAACAAGAGTAGAACCTAATAATCATCAGAGATGTACTACTGAACATAAATATTCTCACAGATTGGTTATTAGTAATAAGAGAAAACACCCAGCTAATTATAATGTAAAAAGCCCAGACAACCCCTTGGCCAGACCAAAATTAATATCACAAATGAGAGACAGATGGCACACAAATTGTGTGTCTCCAGGTGTGGCCTCCTGAGGACATAACATTACTAACATACGATTCTAGGTAAGATGCATAATCTAAAACTAATCTTCAGGAAATGTTAGACAAACCTAAAATAAGGAATATTGTACTTTGTTTTTAGGGGGCTATTTTGTTATCAAAAATGTTAGTGTCATAAAAGACAACGAAAAGTGGAGGACTTCTTCCATATTAAAGGAAACTAAGGGGCTCCTGGCTGGCTCAGTCAGTGGACTTTTAATCTTGGTGTTGTGAGTTGGAGTCCCACACTGGGTGTAGAAATTACTTAAAAATAAACTCTTAAAAAAAGGAGCAAGACTAAAAAGATGTGATAACTAAATACAGTACCTGATCCTAGATTGAATTCTATGCTGAAGAGGAAAAAATTGCTGTAAAATACATTATTAGGTCAATTGACAAAACTGGACTACGGATGATAGATTAGGAAATACAATTATATCAATATTAAGTATCCTAAAGTTGATAACTGCACTGTTGTTATGTAACAGAAATACCTGTTCTTCACAATGTTATATTAAGTAAACAAGGAGGCCATTAACCATTCTACACAAGCAAACTAAAACCTAAGACTGTAAATACTTCAACATTAAGAAATCAAAACCAAAGGACAACCTATTACACCCAGCCAGTTAGGCTTTTTTAAATAAGGCAAATCTAAGTTTTAGCCAATCAAATAATTTCCTTACTTTGTTTCGACACTTTATCTATAAAAATCTTTCCCTGCTTATGTCAGTGGATTACCCCTAACCACAGCTGGTGGGATGCTGCTGGATTCTAATCAAGTTTTGTTCAAATAAACTTAAAAAAATTATAAATATGCTTCCATTATCTTTTAATGTTCATACAGACGGAGTATTAGGGT
Source organism: Proteles cristata cristata (assembly GCA_017311185.1). Taxonomy (NCBI): domain Eukaryota; kingdom Metazoa; phylum Chordata; class Mammalia; order Carnivora; family Hyaenidae; genus Proteles; species Proteles cristata. The sequence continues at coordinate 107,704 of JAESUZ010002201.1, read as the reverse complement.
TAAATATAGTGGAAAGAAATGGTTTGCAAAAACATACATATTCTCTGAGTTTAAATCTATATATCCATCTATCTACATAGACAAATAGGTTGTAGGGGAGAAAATTTTCTTTCTACCCTTCTAGGTTCTTTGACTGGTCTACTAATTAAATTGATATAAGATGGGTTAACAGAAGAAAAAAAAGTTTACTAACAGGTATACCTCCTGTATACATGGGAGAGACCTAAGAAAACTGAATAACTCCCCCAAATGGTCAAAAGCATCACCGTAAATACCATCTTCAGCTAAAGCCAAAAGAGATGCTAGGGGTGGAGATTCAGTTATGAGAAGTTACCAGGAAAAGCACAGTAAACAAGAGTGAGGTTGTAATGCAGATGTAAGTCCATGCCTTCTGCACTAATAAGAGTTTCTAGATTTAGATATCCTTTTCTTCCTGGTACAAAGAGGGAGACAACCTTACAAATGGAGATTTCCCTTATAAATGTAAATGTTTCTTACAAGAAGGTAACTTCCACTGGGTTTTCAGAACTTCTCTTGTGTCTGCAGTTTCTTAAAAATAACCAGCTTAAAATACTCAGTATGCCATAGAGGCGTATTTGAGGTTGGTATATTTTGTCCCCCTTCAGTTTTATCTTTGAAACTTTAAAAAAAGTTTCAAAACTCAGAATGTAGTTTGATAGACTGTTTCATATCTCATTGAACCAGTCTGTCTTGAGAACATGTCATTTCAGTTAAACATTTGTGTCTCATTTCACGAAGTGACCTTGCAAGTGGGCTCCCAAGGTCAGGCCTATATATGTATTTTTTTAATGTTTTATTTATTTTTGAGAGAGAGATAGAGACAGCATGAGCAGGGGAGGGTGAGAGAGAGAGAGAGAGAGAGAGGGAGACACAGAATCCGAAGGCAGGCTCCAGGCTCTGAGCTAGCTATCAGCACAGAGCCTGTCATGGGGCTCATGAGATCATGACCTGAGTTGAAGTCGGACGCTCAACCAACTGAGCCATCCAGGCACCCCAGGTCAAGCCTATATTGTGCAAGCAATCAGGTAATTAATAAGAGGCATTTTTATGGAAACAAAAGAAAAATGAAAGTTAATGATTGCAGCAGATTATAAACCAGTTTCTGAGTCTAGGAGGGAGCCAGTCAAAACTTTTAAATGTTAAGGTCAAAGCATCTTCAGATAAAGTGGGAGCAGAAAGTGGCAATCTGCTTTGCAGTTTGAATGTCTCTGGTGATTTTTCTGAGTGGCCCACATGGCAAGAGGCATGAACAGTCTACACATGAGCTATTGTAGCAATTTTTCTGAAGTTTATATCAAGTTGTCTAGCTTTAGTTTTCAAGACTTCAGGAAAAAAAAGGGGCAGTTCTAGTTCTCAATGAGACCAAATCAAAAGGATGCAAGAAAATTGGAAACATTAATTTGGAGAGTCATAGCCAGATATTTGAGGAAACCAGAAGAATTTAGGATTCAGTCCAGTTTAGAGGCAAACAACAAGCCCTCAAAGAATTAATCAGAGCTAGACTCTAATATCCACAAAAGTATGTTACTTACTTTTTTCTCTCTAAAATCATCCTCATTTCCACCAAAGCTAGCCAAATTATGCGAATTTTTTTGCAAAATAAGTCTAGCTTCCGAATTTTTTTGCAAAATAAGTCTAGCTTCAATAAACTTGGACTGATTATTTACATAAGCATGGCAAGAACAGTGGTTGACCAGGTAGGCTCTTTTTAAATTTCCTCAACTGGAGCTTTTCCTAAGGAGTCTCATATTGAAATTTTAAAAGTCTCTCCAGGCGAGAAAGTGAAGCCAAAGATTTGCCATCCGATTCGCTTATAATACCTATAGATCTAGGTAAATTCCTCTTCTCAAGGTCCACAAAATATCCTAAGCTTCCTGCATCTGATAGAAAGTGACATTCCTTACTCACCTGGTAAGGCTGCTGAAAACTCTGTAAACAAGTTACCATGAAGTTTTTCCAAGGCGCTTTATTAGCTCCATAAAGTCAACCTTAGTTGCTTAAAACCGTCTGGTCATACCTGAGTCTATGCATGTCTCTCTCAAATGTGACATTCCAGTCAAAGCCTTGGTAATATAACTAATGCTCACATTGTGTCCTGTTACAAGGAGAACATTATTATTGAACTTATGCAAATAAATATATTGCCATAAAAATATAAGAATGCTCATTGAGAGTTTCTGAATTTTGGAGGGATTTGGTAGGGAAAAAAATATAAATGTTTCAGTTTGTTCACACAGGTATATTTTATCAAATTGCTATAAATTATAGTTAGCTTAAGAGAAAACATTTCCTTACATCTGGAAAAAGAACATTTTTAAAAATCAGCAAGGTTTCAAACAAAAAAACCATAAAAGATATACTTAGCCTCTTCAGTTCATTCAATCCCATGATATTAATTCTTTTTTGCCTGAATCCAGTTTTTCCACTAGTTCCAGAAATTCTTCCCCAGTTCAGTTCTGTTACCTTAAGGTTATCAGAACCCTGTATTCCTCAAAAGTCCTTTCCATCAATCTCTGAAGATAAAACATACTTACAAAATTTTCAGAGTAAAACAATAACTATCTATAAATGACAATAGATTTATAAATGCCAAGGCTAAAGAACTGCTGAGAGTTCATCCTGATGCAATTAACAAGGAAGTTTGGTTACTTCTGTGACACACAACACTTCAAGATAATAACTGGAGTTACAAGTACTAACCTTATACCAAGACAAACAAGATTTTTAAAAACATCATACATTTTCCAGAACACTTATATTAATAACACATATCATCACAAATATAACCTAAGAAGGTTTAGCATCACTTATTTGACAATACTTCCCATGTAATTTAATATACCAAAAAAGCCTAATTAGGTTAACAAATCTTTTAAGATCTTCTTGGGACCTTCTACAATATCCCAAAGTTTCCTCTAGATCAAAAGTAGAATTTGATTTTGAGGGGTGCTTGGGTAGTTCAGTCAGTCGAGCATCTGATTCTCGATTTCAGCTCAGGTCACGATCTCATGGTTTGTGCGTTCGAGCCTCATATCAGGCTCTGAGCTGACAGCATGAAGCCTGCTTGGGATTCTGTCTCACTCTCTCCCTGTCCCCCACACCCCCACTCGCTCTCTCTCTCTCAAAATAAATAAAAATAAACTTTAAAAAATGAATTTGATTTTGAAGAAACCACAAGCGTTGGTGAGGATGTGAAGAAAATGGAACACTTGTGCACTGTTAGTGAGAATGGGAGCTGCTACAGTCACTATAGAAAACAGTATGGAGCTTCCTCAAACAATTAAAAAATAGAACTACCCTACGATCCAGTAATCACACTACCAAGTATTTACTCAAAGAATACAAAAACACTAATTTGAAAGGGTATATATGCCCCTATGTTTATTGGAGCATTATTTACAATAGCCAAATTATGGAAGCAGCCAAAGTGTTTATCAATAGATGAATAATAAAGAAGAGGTGGTGTGTGTGCGTGCGTGTGTGTGTGTGTGTGTGTGTGTGTGTGTGTGTGATGGACTATTATTCAGCCATAAAAAATGAAATCTTGCCATTTGCAACAACACGGATGGAGCTAGAATGTATAATCCTAAGTGAAATAAGTCAGTCAGAGGAAGACAAATACCATATGATTTCACTCATATATGGAATTTAAGAAACAAAACAAATGAGCAAAGGCAAAAAGAGAGAGAGACAGAGACAAACCAAGAAACAGAGTCTTAACCATAGGGAACAAACAAACTGATGGTTACCAGAGGGTAGGTAGGAAGAGGGATGGGTAAAATAGGTGATGGGGATTAAAGAGTACGTTTATCATAATCAGCACTGACTAATGTATAGAATTGTTGAATCACTATATTGTATATGTGAAACTAATATTACACTGTATTTTAACTACACTGAAATTAAAATTAAAAACTTAAATAAAAAATTTAAAAAAATATTTTCATCTTGGAAACTTCATCAAAAGTATAAAAATGTTTGGACACTTGACTAAATAGGATCATAGGTCACTGTGAAATACTTAGTTATCTACTTAACCAAGTGACAAAGTCTTCAAAGGCTACACAGTTCTGAGCAAAATTTAGCACTTTAAATACCAAGAAGACTAAGTTTACTTTAGTCTCAGTCAAAAACCTGAGAAAAACAACATGAAACACAGAAAATCACTTTGATAAGATACAAATTCTTTGTTCTAGGCAATCACCCAAAAGGTAAGGAAAGACCCTTTACAATCTCTTATCAGGAGCAGACCAATAATTCACACAAACTTTGCACTTTTAATAGATGAAAGAAAATTAAGCTCCAGTTTTATATAAGTTCATTATTGATATTAAAGCTTATTTTTGAAACCCTTATAACAAATTAATTCAATCTTATCCAGTTTAATCACACATAAAATTCCTTTGCCAAGATTCCTTTTTCATAAACTTTCCACAACTTTCTGTCTGTTTTAGTTTGTTCTTTGTTCTCTTTCCCATTAGAGATAGTCAGCTTTGCTTTAGGACAAAATTACTTTGATTTCCGTCAACAAAAATGCAACTCCATTCTTCATACTTTTTCTTAATAAAAGCATACATCTTATTTTCTTTGCATATAGAAATATGTCCTTTAGGATTTCTAGCAGTTTTAATTACATACATTAGAATTCTTAACCTTGGAAACTTTAATTTCTGGTAAAAACTAAGAAGTAAGAAATTGTAAACTGCCTGTTACACTGGCTTTCTTTAGACTGGCAAATTTATGAATACATATCATACTTTCTAGAAGCATGTGCCCCCTTTACTAGTACTATCTTTCAGTGTGGCACAGGACATATTTACTAACAAATCCAAACATCTTTAGTTTTTCTGTTATAAGAAAATAATAGTAGATAAACCTTGTATGGAGAACAAAGGCAAAAGAAATATAGAAAAAATTAAATTTCTTTGCAACTTACAGTGACCTTCCTCTAGGAACTCAACTGCCCTGTTAATACCTTAGCCTAACTGAGCCTGACCTCCAGGATCCTATAAGTCTCCTTTAACATATAAAAAATATAAAAATTCCTTTGGAAACCTCCTTTTTCTCTACCCACCAAGATGTATGCCAGCAATCATCCTTCAAACATATGGCCCACTGATATACATGTGAAGGGTCTCATGACTAAGATTTTACTAGAGAGTAGTAAATAACCTTATCCTAACAACAGCTAGCTCCTCAACATCCTGGAAACCTTGCTTCCAAATTCCTTAGAGACTTACACTATCCCTAACCTTCTCCCAACTTGAAAATATATAATGAGCCAGACCTCACAATCCCAATGCAGCTCTTTCTGTCCACAGGTCCTATCCCCATGCTTTAATAAAACCACCTTTTTCTACCAAAGATGTCTCAATAATTCTTTCTTGACCATTTGCTCCCAATGTTTACATATCAAAACCCATGTTCAATCATTAATGTTTCAGTATTTTATCTTATTTGGAAATGATCTACATATTTAATGAATTTCCATCATCTAATTTAACTTAGCAAAACTGTAAGGTTTTAAGTTACAAAAAAAAATTTAGGGAAACTATTTAAGTAGACAAAAATATTACTGAAAAGTTCATTTATAAATTTTAATCTCACTTACGCTTATTTAATTCACTTGTTATTAATAATTATGTTCAGATTAGTTATGAAAACTTCAGGTCTTGCTGACAAATGTAACAGAGACAATATAAATTTGATTAGTAAACCCACATAGTTGTCTATCTGCATTACATTTAATGTTGGTAACTCTGAAAGCATGTCTATTTTAATTAAACCAATATATTTCAAGTAGCTTTATTTACCAAAGATTATCCTAGATCAGGTGAACTTGAAAAGCATTTGGGTTAGTTTCTGTTATTCAGTTATATTATTTCAGAATTTTTATGAATACTGAATACATATAAGCACTTGTTTAAGCCAATTAAACAAAGCTCTTTCACAAATTAATTTTGGGAACACCATCTGGAGGTAGAAAAATATCACACATCTACAACATACATTCATAGATACACATAAACATACAGACAGACACAATCATGGACCTTAGAGCACCAATATTTGTGAACAAGATTTTTCATTTGCCCAATATCAAAATTCTCTCACTCTCTCTCTCTCTCTCTCTTTCTCTCTCCTCCCACCTCTCTTTAGTAACCATACTAATGATAAATTTCTCTCTAAAGTTTGCATTTCAGAAGAATGGCTCTTGGGTCCTAAAGAAGACGGGCATAAGAAACCTACATCACAAAGGCACAGAAAGTATCCAAGATTTCTCCAAAGTGGAGTTTTGGGGGCATATTTGCCTATTATCAGAGGTCTAGCATAATTTAAATTTTTCCTTCTCTTTTCTGAAGTGCAGGAAAATTTCATTTTCAATGTCCCAAAATCTGCAAGCATTTTGAGATGAATATACAAGGTCTGGGATTTGGTAAAGATAGGTGGGATTTGAACTGCTTCTGGAGTCACATTCCTGGTTTTGTAGAGAGTTGCAAGACAAAAACAGTTGTTTCAATTCTCCTAAAAAACTGGATTACAGGGGTACCTGGGTGGCTCAGTTGGTTAAGCATCCAATTCTTGATTTCAGCTCTGGTCATAATCTCATGGTTCATGGGTTCAAGCCCCACATCCGGCTCTGCACTAACAGTGCAGAATCTGCTTAGGATTCTGTTTCTCCCCCTTTCTTTCTGCCCCTCTCCTGCTCTCACATGCATGTGCACATGCTCTCTCTCAAAATAAATAAACTTAAAAAAAATGGATTCCAGCTTGAATATCAAAGGAATGATCATCTTTTCAACTATACTTGCTTCTTTCTTTAGGGGTGCCTAGGTGGCTCAGTTGGTTAAGTGTCCGACTTCAACTCAGGTCATGATCTCAGAGTTCCTGGGTTCAAGCCCCACATGGGGCTCTATGCTGACAGCTTGGAGCCTGAAACCTGTTTCAGATTCTGTGTCTCCCTCACTCTCTGCCCCTCCCCTACTCATACTCTGTCTCTCTGTCTCTCTCTCTCTCCGGAAAATAAATAAATGTTTAAAAATTAAAAAAAAAAAACTTGCTTCTTTATATCAGGGAGATTTCTAACTAAGATGAGAATCAAAATAATTATGCCTTTGTAAAGCCTGTATAAATGTTTTAACAAAAGCCTTCTTTCTGAGTACACGATTCAGCCTTGGCCTTTTATCAGCCTCTAAACATTGGACTTCAGCTGAGCATTTCTAGGAGGGCCCAGGAGTAATTTTGGTCATTTGTTCCTCTGTGAGGTGGGTTGTGAATGGCCACTAACTTTCTAACTTCTGTCTAAATTTGGATAGTCTAAAAAGGGAGGTAGAAGGGTTTTATAACTTAGAAGATCTGTTGCTGTCCAGAGGACAAGAGTTCTTTGGGTGGAGGGTCTAGGATAGATCCACAAAATCGTGTAGGAAAATCTGAAGCTGGCGGATTACAGAGCCCTGGAAAGTAGGAGTGTGAAGAAATAGCAAAGTGAGGGGCACCTGGGTGGCTCAGTCGGTTAAGTGTCTGACTTCAGCTCAGGTCATGATCTCATAGTTCGTGGGTTCAAGCCCCACGTCGGGCTCTGTCCTGATAGCTCAGATCCTGGAGCTTGCTTCAGATTCTGTATCTCCCTCTCTCTCTCTGACCCTCCCCTGTTCACGCTGTCTCTCTCTCTCTCTCAGAAATAAATAAAACATTAAAAAAAGAAGAAGAAATAGCAAGTGAGCCCTACTGCCTATCCCAGGTGCTTCTGGTAAATTTACTTTCTGAGTTTCAGCACTTTCCTTAATAACCTGTATACTTTGGTCTTAGAGTTTAGGAGAGAGTGTTCTTTATAAATTTCATAAGGGAAAGGAGGTTAAAACAGGCAGATGAGGCCAGGTTTGAGGGAAAGGAATTCATGCTGGATGTGGATATTATTTTTTCCTTACGTCTAATTTCTGTTCCTTCATCTTGTGAAGAGCTTTAAGGCTAGCCATTATACCTCTTTGTGTCCACATTTTATTTTATTATTATTATTATTTTTTTTTATGTTTTATTTATCTCTAGGAGAGAGAGAGAGAGAGAGACAGCGTGAGCAGGGGTGGGTCAGAGAGAGAGGGAGTCACAGACTGAAACAGGCTCCAGGCTCTGAGCTGGCAGTCAGCAGAGAGCCTGACGCGGGGCTTGAACCCACGAACCGCGAGATCATGACCTAAGCAAAAGTCGGACGCTTAACTGACTAAGCCACCCAGGCGCCCCTTTGTGTCCACATTTTAATTTGGTCTTTCCATAGGTGCCAATAAGACAATTGTTTAGTAGGAGAGCTCTCTTTTAAAAAGAAATTCAAATATAGAACTTTTGTCCAAGTCAAAGGATTCATCATCTGGCCGTTGATAAGTAGAGTCTATTAATCTTAATAGCAACTCAAATCAATAAGCCCTTTTATGCCTTAACCAGAGATGAAAGAACCACCCTACAAGAGGGTGCAAAAAAATGCAGACCTTCTAAGATCCAGAAAGCTTGCTCCCAAAGGTAGTCCAAGAAAGCAAAGGTCTTCATCATTGTAAGTGGTAAGAATGGTGTGGTGAAAATATAATTTCCAGTTTCCCACAAGAACAGGAGGTACCTCCAGACACAGATCCAGTAATCTGTGACAGCAGGCAGATGCTACTATAATGGGATTTTTTTCACACTAGCAGAACAATGGAGGTTGAGATGACAAAAGCCACTTATGGGACAGGACTTCCAATAACAAACTCCCTGGAGAGCTGGCACAGTTGAACAAAAAGAACGCTGCTTGTGACTTTGTGTCTCAGAACCCCTGTCTATTCAACTGGCTACCAAAATGCACACCAGTAAGTCTGTCTTCTGGCTGGGAGACCAAACAGAATATTCTCACTGGTCACAAAGCCACGCTCTTAGGACACAGAACCTAAGATAACAAATGACACAGCAGAGACAAAGAAAAATTGTGACTATCTCTGGGAAGGAAAGGATCAGTAAAAAACAAGAAGTAATCTTTATCAACGTAGAGGCCACTTTAAGGAAACAGGCTTGAGCAATGGCAACCTGAGTAAGGTATGAGGGCCCACAGTGACCACCCAGCTGAATGCAAACAGGTTCATTCAAAATATCTATAAGCTCGGGGTGCCTGGGTGGCTTAGTCGGTTAAGCGTCCGACTTTCGCTTAGGTCATGATCTCGCGGTTCGTGGGTTCGAGCCCCGCGTCGGACTCTGTGCTGACTGCCTGCTCAGAGCCTGGAGCCTCTTTCGGTCTGTGACTCCCTCTCTCTCTGACCCTCCCCTGCTCGCGCTGTCTCTCTCTCTCCTAGAAATAAATAAAACATAAAAAATAAAAATAAAAAAAAGCCTCCGTTGGCCTATTTAAAAAAAATATATATATATCTATAAGCTCTAGCTGACAAATAGGCTACTTACAACTGGGCGCAGTTACTAAACAAAAGGAAAATTCCATATGTTCCCATGACTCTTCACTGCTCCCTTAACTATAGTCCCCCATCCAGCCTCTTGGCAAACAGTCTCTCCTTTGCTCTCCCGCCTACTGTTCCCAGGCGGTATATTCAAAACTTCTCTCTCCTTTGCCCTGCCTTGGGTGAATTCTTTCACCACCCACACAACCAGCCTCCACCCAATCAGGTTGCTCCACAACAATTCTTTACCAGAATCACTCTACCAAAGGAACTAGTTCCACAACTATTTCCTCCTGCTAATCTACATTTAGAAAAGGAGAAATTCCCTTCACTCTTGCTTTCATCAGACCCTATAGGCGGAGAACTGGTAACTTGACATGATCAGAATTCTTACTTTCTGTTGTCAGAGGTCCTGGAATCCCTTAGCTGCTGTAGCCTCAGAGCAAGCAAAGTCAATTCAGTCCTTTGTGATCATCATCTGTAGGGGCAAAAAAGTCCCCCCTCCCCCCCTTTTTTCTTCCTGTCTAGGTTCTTTGGCTGGTCTAAAATTAAGTTGCTATAAGACAGATCAACAGGACAAAATAAAGCAAAAGTGCACTAGAATGTATACCTCCTGTATCCATGGGAGAGACCCAAGAAAATTGAGTAACTAGTCCAAATGGCCAAAGGCATCAATCATGTTAAATATCATCCTCAGCTAAAGACAAAAGATGTTGGGGGCTGGGAGCCAGTTATGGGAGGTTACCAAGAAAAGCATAGGAAGTAAGAGTAAGCTGGTAATGCAGATGTATCTCCATACCTTCTCCACGGATAGCAGTTTCTAGAGACTAAAACTACAGTTTCCTCTTCATCCTAGCACAGTCAGGGAGAAACCCTTACAATGGAGATTTCTCTTATAAAGGTACAGATCTCTTACAAAAAGATCCCTTCCACTGGGTTTTCAGAGTTTCTCTTGTGTCTGCAGTTTCTTAAAAATGATCAACTTAAAATAATAAATATGCCAAGGAGGCATATTTTTTGGTGTCATACTTTGCTTCCTTTCTATACAAGTAAATATAGATAAATATATGTTACACATATGTATGTATATATGTTGAAGATACATATACATGGAGAGATGTCAAAGTACCCATAACCCACCAGAATACCACAAAGATTACTTTAAATGAGAAACATTTGAGCTACAAAATATGCATAAGGAAATCTTATCTGAAATTTCCTTGTCTAACTACAGCAGAGCCCCCAGAATATACAGCTGCCATTAACCCCCCTTTGAGGAATTTTCCTGTTTGTGAGTAAACGGACTCCTAGAACCAGTAGTTGAGAATTCAGCTGCCATAAATTGCCCTCCAGGGGAGTTTCCAGCCAGGAAGGAGCCGGTCCATTAACATCAGGAGAAAAAAGCCTGCATACATTCCCACTGAAGCCCTTAACTACCCACACCCCTTTCCCCTACTAAACGGCTATATAAACTATTGTGAATGCTCCCACATGTATATAAATAAATCTTGTCTTTTCTCCTATGAACCTGGCTATTGTCAATTAAGTCACAGGCCCCCATGACCCCAATGTGACCTAAGTTGGTAGAGAAAAAGTCCCCCCAACCCACAAAAAGCAAATGATAGAGTTAATGAGATAAGATGTTAATGATAGATGATTCTAGGTAAAGGGTATATAGATGTTTTTTTGCACTATTCTTGCAAATTTTTTGGAAGTTTGAAATTATATCCAAATAAAAATATAAGAAAAATACAAAATAAAAAAAACAGAGCTACTCATGGAAATGTTATCTATGATAACAGGAGGAAATTTATTAAATAAATGTTTATGTATCCATTCAATACTATCATATAGTCATCAAAGATTTTTTTTTCTTAAATTTTTTTCATGTTTATTTATTTTTAAAATGCTCGAGCAGCGGAGGGGCAGAGAGGGAGGGAGACACAGATCCAAAGCAGCCTCCAGTTTCTGAGCTGCCAGCCCAGAGCCCCAAGTGAGGCTCAAACTCATGAACTGTGAGATCATGACCTAATCCACAGTCAGAAACCTAACAGACTGAGCCACCCAGGTGCCCCAAAGCTAATGTTCTTAAAAATGTTCCATAACATGGGAAATGTTACACAAATGTTCTTTTTTTAAAAAAAGATTATAAATAGATAATAAAATAAAATAAATAAAATAAAATAAAATAAAATAAAATAAAATAAAATAAAATAAAGGGGCACCTGGGTGGCTCAGTCGGTTGAGTGACCCACTTTGGCTCAGATCATGATTTCACGGTTCGTGGGTTCAAGCTTCACATCAGGCTCTGTGCTGACAGCTAGCTCAGAGCCTGGAGCCTGTTTCAGATTCTGTATCTCCCTCTCTCTCTGACCCTTCCCTGCTCATGCTGTCTCTCTCTCTTTCTCAGAAAAATAAAACATAAATAAATAAATTAATTAAAAAAAGATTAGAGGGGCACCTGCTGGTTTCATCAGTGGAGTATGCAACTCTTGATCGTGGGGTCATGAGTTTCAGTCCCACGCTGGGTATGGAGCTTAATTAAAAAAAAAAAAGAATAGAAATCAAAACAATCCATACAAGATAATCCCAATTAGGTTAAATATTAGTTTATGTGTTTGTCCCAGATGTCAACTGAGGTAAGAAGATTCTGTGTCAGTGCTGGGGTGGAAGTGGGTATGGAGGAGGGGGTACTACATTTCTCCTTGTCTTCTTTGGCTCTAAACTTTTGCTTTTGATAAATTATTTGTGTATGGATGCCATATCTCTTGTTTAGAGTGTGGTCTCCAATATAAGTTATATCTCCTTTTTCTTAATTTCCTTCTAAAGCATTAAGTAAGACTTTTGCATGTGTTAGGGAAATAAAAGTCCTTTGAAAAAGAGAGACCCCTCTGCATCAATGCAGAAAAGAAAGAAAACTGATTTAGGACTTGTGATCATCTAAATGACCAAATACATATTTCCCATATATATTTGGGTTTTTGTCCACTGTTCCTGGCTCATGCAGCTCCCCAAACCCTTGGAATTTCGTAGGTGTGGAGAGTGATATGGGTGTCTTTGTTATGTTAATAGAGTGACTTTTGGAAAGCACATAATGATGGGGGCTGGTAGCCAATAGAGTCAATGATGTGATTACAGGTTTGGAATTTCGGTCCCACCCCAACCACCTCTTCGGAGAGGGGAAAGGAGGTAGGGGTTGGAGCTTGAATCAATATACCAATGGCCAATGATTTAATTAACCGTGCCTGTTTAATAAAGCCTCCATAAAAACCCAAATGGATGGGGTTTGGAGACTTTTCTAGGTTGGTGAACATGTGAAGATTAGAGAGAGTGGCATGCTTGGAGAGAGCATGGAAACCCCAAGCCCTTTCCCCACACCTTACTTAAAAAATTTTTTTTAATGTTTTTACTTATTTTTGAGAGAGACAGAGACAGAGACAGAGCATGAGGTGGGGAAGGGCAGAGAGAGAGAAGGAGACACAGAATCTGAAGTAGGCTCCTGGCTCTGAGCTGTCGGCACAAGTCCAATGTGGGGCTTGAATTCGTGAACCGAGACTGTGACATGAGCTGAAGTTGGATGTCAACTGACTGAACTACCCAGGCTTCCCTTCCCATACCTTACTTTAGCATTTCTTCTATCTCAGATCAATCAAACCCAAGGAGGAGGTTATGGGAATCTGATTTATAGCTAGATGTTTAGAAACACAAGTAATAAGTAGTCTGGGCTTCTGACTGGCTGGTGTCTGAAATGAGGAGGAGGGGAGGGAGGGAGGGAGGGAGGGAGGAAGGGAGTAGTCTTGTAGAACTGACCTCTTAGTCTATGGAATCTGATACTATCTCTGGGTAGAGAGTGTCAGAATTGAGTTAGATTCTTGGACATCCTGCTGGTGTGTGAGAATTGCGTGGTGTTTGGGATGTGCTCCCCCTGTCAAACACACACACTGGAATTGTAAGCCAACAGAGTAGTACATGCACATAGGTAGCCTGTGAGTAACCCTGAAGTCAGGATAAAACTTCACACAATTAATTGCATAAAGCAGAAGAGAGAATTAAACTCTTATCTACTTGAGAGACAGATAGTTACTCAGGATAGTCTGCTAGATTAGCTCAGAGTCATATGTGAAACTTTCAAGGGAGTATGAGGCCAGACTTTGGAGATATCTTTGCATAGGGAAACAGGAGATGGGGCTTGTCTAGTCCTGGAGAGATCTATCTACCTTCCCAAATGTTAAGAGTAAGGGAATCAAGGACTGTTTTGTTTCCCAAAGAGACCTTCAAGGAAATATTCAAGGAATATTTATCTTCCCCTTTACAAGCAGAAGAAAAATCATTTTAATTTATCCTCAAATATGTGTATCAGCTTTTCAGACTTCTGGAATAATGTGTCTGAAGGATGAGACTACAAGACAGTGGCAGCTGGCAAACTGAAAGTTGACCTTGTTAAAGTCAGCTGGTCATACCAATGACTGACAGGAATTTTGCCCAGAGAGCCTCCATCTCCAAAGATTCTGGCCACCTGCCATATTTTTGTATTCCCCTTCTGATTCCACACTTCCTGCATCTCTCCTTTAGAAACCTTCCTCCCCTAGATTTTCCTAATAAACTCAATTTCCCTTGTATTATTATGCAAAGCACTTTTGTTTCAACCCCTAACTAGGCTCTGACACATCAATGACATTTCCACTCCCAAGTGCCTTTTTTAAAGTTTATTTATTAATTTTGGGGGGCAGACAGAGAGAGAGAAAATTTCAAGTAGGCTTTGCACCGTCAGCATGGAGCCAGACATGGGGCTCAAACTTACCAACCTCAAGATCATGACCTAAGCCAAAACCAAGAGCCAGACCCTCACCTGACTGAGCCACCCAGGCGCCCCTCCACTCCCAAATGCTTTAATTACTGTGGGCATCAACTCTAGATACCACTCTTTCTCTGCAGAAAAAAAAAAATGGGCAGAGGCTTTGAATTTTCAGTCTTTTCCCTTCTTCCTTTCTCACCAGTTTCTGAAGGAAGAGAGAAGTAAAAATATATTCCTCAACTGCTAATAGGAATTATGCTATTGTAGAGGCCAAGGTCAGATTGCCCCACAACAGCTCACCTTGGCATGTAGATTATTTTGTCAATGTCATTCTTAATCCAGTTAGAAGAATTTTGAACAGTGGAAAATTCCTTCCTCCCCAATACCATCCTTCACTTCCATTCCTGGCCCCCCCCAAAGGCAGAAATGTCTATACTTAGGTTTAGTTTAAAATTTTTAATGTTCTACATGATTTTTCATATTTCTTTGTTCTCATATTATGGAATCTGGTCTGGGTCACCTGACAGAAGAACTTGGAGATCTAGGGAGGCAGGAGGCTTATTTTACACCAGTGTGCTCAGAGGAGATCACTCTCTAGAGGTCTGAGTCTCGTGCATAAGCAGAGGGAACAATTTATAGTCTGTTACTTCTACATTCCTCATTGGTAGTAATTTGGTGTGTGACAAGCAGGGTGGGAAGAAGAGCCCAGAAGGGGCGTCTTCCATCAGGGACAGGAATTCCCCTATCAGTCCCGTCAGCCATCTTATAACAGATTTTTTCCCTATCACTAAGATATTTATTTTATTTATGTCTTACCTAAAAATTGAAATATCTATTATTTGCCATCAAGTGATGATATACTACTTTTATAAAAAATTAGCAAAGATTTTTGGTTTTGTATGACCAGAGGAGTTAACAAATATGTTGTCAATAGCTAGCTGAATAATAAATGGGACTGATAACTATATTCAAGGCTCAATTCTAACCTAAATTTGGAGTCTGAATGTTCTTAAACTGTCATCAAAAAATGTGTATCCAAAGAGCACAGAGATAGAGCTATAGAAAGTATAAATCATATAAAGTCAGTAATAGCCACTGAGGAATGACCACATATAGATAAAGCTGTCTTTCGTATTGTCACTAATACAAGTGCAAAATAACTGCCTGTCACATACCAGGAAATGCTGTCAAAAGATTAGAGAAATTATCAGAGTTCTGGAATAGATCATAGAATTTTCAAGGCTAGGGGAGGGTGGTGTGACTCATCCATGCTTCATGAAGGACTCACAGTAAGATGTTGACCATCAATCTGTCAAGTCTCATGCTGACTTTTAGGAGGAGTTATTTATATTCCCTCAAAACAGAATTCAGTTAAGGAATGCAGCAGAGCCTATGAGTTTAACCAAATAGGTAACATAGTCAAAACCCTGAAATTCAGGAGCACATGTTCTGGACATTACCATGTCTCCATGAGGATCTGTAGAGAATATGCATATCGAAAATATGGGAAAGTCCTGACTCATATGTCAATTACAATACTGAAGAGAAAAAAAGGTAATTATGTAGATGAATTGAATCGTATCAGTTGCTTAGGCTGCCATAACAAACTATCACAGACGGGGTGGCTTAAACAGCAGAAATTTAGTTTCTGACAATCCTGGAGACTGGCAGTCCAGGATCAAAGTGCTTGTTTGCAGATGACTTCCTTTTTGCTGTGTCCTCACATGGCCTTATCTCCATACGCACTCACCTCTGGTGTCTCTCTGCATGTCCAAATTTCTTCTTCTTATAAGGACACCAGTCATATTTGATTAAGGTTCCCATTTTAATAACCCCATTTAAACTTAATCACTTCTTTAAAGGCTCTTTCTCCAAATGCAATCACATTCTCAGGTACTGGGATTCAACACATGAATTTTGAGAGGACACAACTCAGCTCATAATATGTATGTACTGAAAGTCAGTAGGGAT
Source organism: Proteles cristata cristata (assembly GCA_017311185.1). Classification (NCBI taxonomy): domain Eukaryota; kingdom Metazoa; phylum Chordata; class Mammalia; order Carnivora; family Hyaenidae; genus Proteles; species Proteles cristata. Next base: position 91,507 of record JAESUZ010002201.1, on the reverse strand, counting down.
TGTAAGGTGTTTTTTAAAATTTTTATATATTTTTTAAGTAAGCTCTACACCTTACATGGGGCTTGATCTCATGACCCCAAGAGAAGAGTCTCATGCTCTACCAAATGAACCAACTAGCTGTCCCTGAAGTCAGTGGGGAAAAAAATGTAATAAACTACTACATGTATATAATAAACTGTGTCCCTCATACTATTTCCCTCAAGTTTTATATAAACTCTTTTTCCTAGAGTCTAAGGTGTCAACAAATGTAACATTTCACTTCAAGATAATTACTTGAAGTTAATTATAGAAAACTTTAGAAAACAGAGACAAATTAAAAGGATAAAACCCTACCCCATCTCCTTTAAACCTTTCTCTATTTTCCAAAATTTTCTATAATGAACATATATTGATTTTATAATAAAAGTTATATTTTAAATAAATGAAATGAAATATACTTAAGATCTATTCTCTATGGGGAAAAAGAGCAGCCAAACGACAACCGGTTCTCTCTCCTCCTATTTTTCAAAAAAAAAATTTTTTTAATGTTTATTTATTTTTGAAACAGGGAGAGACAGAGCACGAGCTGGGGAGGGGCAGAGAGAGAGGGAGACAGAATCTGAAGCAGGCTCCAGGCTCTGAGCTGTCAGCACAGAGCCTGACGTGGGGCTTGAACCTACAAACTGTGAGATCGTGACCTGAGCTGAAGTCGGATGCTTAACTGACTGAGCCACCCAGGCGCCCCTCTCCTCCTATTTATCTACTTTCAATTGAGCTACAATTTGAAGGAAAGAAATTACATTATTTCAGGGTTTTGAGAATTAAAAACAGCCATACAGCATCATAGGATTAAGAACAAAAAGTGTCTTCATCCTCATGATTTTACTGTTCAACTGTCTGTAATAAAGTGACTTTACTATTTTAAGAAACTCTTGCTCAAGAAATAAAATTGCAAATAACTTTATACTTTTAGGAATTTCCTGAAAAGTAATAAACTAATAACAATACTGAGCTCAACTCAGTGTATCAACTCTGAGACTTGCTCTGAAACTCTCCCCTCGCTGTAAACTATTTAGTTTATGCAACTAAACTATTTTATGTAAACATAAACAATTATGTCCCAACTTCACCAATCCTAATCAAGCCCTCCCCTTCACCCCAAAACCCATGACTCTCTCCCTCATCCCCCTCACTCCTGCATTGCAAGGTCCACCTTAAACCATATCCTAAAAAGACCTCATATACATCCTGCCTTTGCCCTCTCCACTCTGAAACACTGCCAAGACTCTTCGAAATGGTATTCTCCTTTTCCATTGTAAGCAATAAAACTCAGCTTTGTTTTATCGAGAGGTTCTTTTGGTGGTATTTTTGGGAAGACAGTTCTCAAGATTCATAAGACGCTTGAGAAGTTGCCCAGTTCTACTATCCATTATGCTTGAGTCCCTCATACATTATCTCTAACAAGCGACATTCTGGTTTCTTCTTGAATACTCCTAGGGCCTGGGGTCTCACTATCTCCCAAGTCGTCCTTTAGACAGTGACATATTTGTGGAGTCATTCAGGTGTTTAATAGGGAGTAATAATATGATGGCAATAAGTATCATTTGAGTGAATGAAAGGATGGATAGTACATTTCAGTTTTATTACTCTTTCCAATTAGCTGAGAAAACTATGGTTAACAGTTTTATCCTCTTTCTTTTGTGTCTGTGTGTGATTAATGTATTCTCTGTGTAAAAAAGAAAGTGTGTGTGTGTGTGTGTGTGTGTGTGTGTGTAGAAGAGTGTTGGAAACTCCAAAAGTAAGTACAGAAAAAAATAAATCTTTGAAATGTGAAAAAAAGCTTAAGTAATAAAGAAAATTTTAGAAAATACATTTAACTTTACTTTCAAAGCTTTATAATTATGTGCTATAGATTTCTGACTTCTTTGTTATACTCTTTCTAAGTTCAGTTTGAATTATGAAGATGTAGTCTCAACTGGTAATAATTCAAAAAATTAATAAAACTAAGTTGTGAAAAAAGAGAAGGAAAAAATATGAGGAGTTCCTCCAAATGTATTAATTAGGAAAAATACAAACTTCTGACACATCAACAAGGAGAATACCATGGCTGATTATCATCATTTCAATGCAGAAATCAAACACATTTGCCAAAAGCTACCACCAATAAACCAACTGAAAATAAAATTGAAAATCTTTTATTAAGTTCTACTTACCAATGAAAACCACTTACTAGTCTAATTGCTTCAAGGAGGAAAAAAAAATGTAAGAAAAAGTCTGAATTAATAAGAAGTTAGTAATCAGTATACGAAGAAAGATGTATATGCATGTCAGGAGGAGTGTCCTCCAGCACTAACTCCAAAACCAGTTTTCTGATTCTCTGAACATCAACTTAGTATCCTTAAATCCTTCAGTCCTCCACAAGACTACATCTGCTTCAGATGCAAATACAACTTATACTTCCAACCAACTTCTTCAAATTAAAAGTTCTCATAATTCCCCTCCTAAGGTTTGACACTTCGCTAGAATGGCTCACAGGTCCCAGGGAAACACTTTACTTACATTCACCAGTTTATTATAAAGGATACAACTCAAGAACAGTAGATGCAAGAGACACAGAGGTCAAGGTATGGGTTAGGGCCACACTTCCAAGCTCCGTGCTTTCTTTTGACTTGCCACCCTCCCAGCACATCATATGTTTACCATCCAGAAGCACATCAAATCTTGTGATTCAAAAGTTTTTACAGACTTCATGACCAGCCCTGCTTCCCACCTTGGAGATTGGTGAGTGGGACTAAAAGTTCCAACCCTCTAATAACTTGTTTTTTCTGGTGACCAGCCATCTCCTCATCCCACCCTAAGTCACCTTACTAATATAAATTCCATGCATATCCAAAGGGACTTATGAATAACAATTCACTTCTATCACTCAAGGATTTCAAGGAATTAGGAGCTCTGCTGTCCACCTCCACCCTCCACTACACATGGTGTGCTTAAAGCCTACATGACTGGAATAGTCCCTGGGTGCCCTGGAGGGCAACCAAGGGTCTAATCTCCCTCTGAATATTGACTTCACACAATCCCTTCTGTTTTCGATATCAGACCTTAATTCTTAGTATCTCTGAAATGTAAGACTTTCAGGGATTCTGGAGGGAAAACAGGTTCATTTCTGGGTTCTCAGCTAGTCTTTAGCTTATTTTGACCAACAGAATATGGTAGAAGTAACACTGTGACTTCGGAGCTTCAATCTCAGGAGATATTGTAGCTTCTGCTCTCTTCCTCTCGGAACCCAGCCCTGACACTGCCACGTAAGGAGATTAGCATGACCTACTGGAGGAAGAAAGGCCACTTAGAGGAGAACTGAGGCCCCAGTTAACTGCCAGATATGGGAATAAGGTCATCAAGAACCAACTATTCCATAGCCAACCTGCCAACTGATCACAAATGTGTGACTGAGCCCAGACAAACCCACGTGGAGCAGAGAAAAAACACCACAGCTAAGTCCTACAGAATTATAAAAAAGTGCCAACCCACAGAATTGTAAAAAAATAAATGGTTATTTTAAAATACCAGGCGATTTATAGTAAAAGTTAACTGATATAGCCTTTCTGTGGTACCCAGGGAGGGGTCCATACGGTGCTGTTTTGTGTTCCTTTCATAAGTTAAAGGGAAACTTTCACAATGTCTGGAGACCTTGATGTCCTATAAATGAAGGAAAAGGATGTCCTCAAATTACTTGCAGCAGGAACTCACTTAGATAGCACCAACCTTGACTTCCAAATGGAACAGTACGTCTACAGAAGGAAGTGATGTCATTTACATCATAAATCTGAAAGGAACCTGGGAGAAGCTTCTGCTGGCAGCTCGAGCCATTGCTGCCCTTGAAAACCTAGATGATGTCAGTGTCATATTATCCAGGAACACTGGCCAGAAAGCTGTGCTGAAGTTTGCTTCTTCCACTAGAGCCCCTCCTATTGCAGGCCACTTCACTCCTGGAACCTTGGCTAACCAGATCCAGGCGGCCTTCTGGAAGCCAAGACTTCTGGTGGTTACTGAGTTAGGGCTGACCACCCATAGAGGTGTTTAATGTTCACCTGTCTATCATTGCTCTGTGTAACCCAGACTCTCCTCTGTACTATGTGGACACTGCCATCCCACGCAACAGCAAGGGAGCTCACTTAGTGGGTCTGATGTGGTGGATACTGGCCCGGGGAAGTTCTGAGCTTGTGAGGTACCGTTTCCTGTCAACACCCATAGGAGGTCACACGTGATCTCTACTTCTACAGAGATCCTAAAGAGACTGAAAAGTAAGAGCAGGCTAATGCTGAAAAGGCTATGACTAAGGAGGAATTTCCAGGTAAAAGGACTGCTCCCGCTCCTGAGTTCATTCCTACTCACCCTGAAGTTGAAGACTGGTCTGAAGGTGTGCAGGTGCCCTCTGGGCCTATTCAGTTCCCAACTGAAGACTGGAGTATTCAGCCTGCCAGTGAAGACTGGGCTGCAGCTCCCACTGTTCAGGCCATAGTCATAGTCAAAAGGGAGACAAGAAGAATCTGAACCTTGCTGGGTTCCCCTCAATTTATAGCACTCATTCCTTAACCTGTCATATTCCAATTTTCCTTGACTTCCCACTCTTTATCAAACCTACCACAAAAGTACATAAGTCTGGCTATTTCTCTGTGTCCTTATCTCCTTATGAAGGCTCCCATACCACATCAAACTTACATTAAGTAAATTTGTAAGCTTTTCTTCTTTTTTTTAAAGTTTCCTAGTCCAATACAACAGAATTGAATTGCTTCTGTTACCTCAACTAGACTCTCTCAATTTTGTAGTTATAGACCCTCTAGGTTATCTGCCTGCTTTCCAACCCTCTGTGTCCTTTCTAGCAGAGTCTGTTTTCCATATAAAGACTGAAAATGACAAATCTTCACTGCCCTAACTCTGCTGTACTTAGGTCAGGGGCATGTGACTCCATTCTGGTCCCATTCTTCTGGAAAGTACTAATTTTTGTGGTTGTTTTAGTAGGCAGCTTACTTGGGTGGAACCAAACTTCAAAGTTTATCTTCCCTGCAGTGGGTGTAAATATTAAATGTGTTCATCTTTGTTTATACGCTAATGAAAAATGCCCATTATGTACCATATGTAAAACAGATAAAACTATTGATTTTTCCTATATATAAAAGTAAATATTGTTAGTGATCAATTGTCTTCACTTGGATTGACTTTACAAATTTTGAGTCTTGCTCAACATTTTATCATCAATAGCAGTTTGGGAAAGCATGATCACTTAGTAAGTTTTTAAAATAAACTTTTTTGTGGTCTCTGGGTGGCTCAGTCAGTTAAGCATAAGACTTCAGCTCAGGTCATGATCTCATCATTCGTGGGTTTGAGCCCCGTGTCGGGCTCTGTGCTGACAGCTAGCTCAGAGCCTGGAGCCTGTTTTGGATTCTGTCTCCCTCTCTCTCTGATCCCCCCTGTTCACATTGTCTCTCTCTCTCAGAAATAAATTAAACATTAAAAAATTTTTTTAATAAAATAAACTTTTTTTATAAATTTATTTTTATAATTTTTTTTAATAAATTTATTTTTAATGTTTATTTTGGAGAGAGAGAGAGAGAGAGAGAGGCAGAACGTGAGTAGGGGATGGACAGAGAGAGAGACACAGAGGCTGAAGCAGGCTTCAGGCTCTGAGCTGTCATCACAGAGCCCGATGTGGGGCTCAAACTCACAGACCGTGAGATCATGACCTAAGCCGAAGCTGGACACTTAACCAAGTGAGCCACCCAGGCATCCCTAAAATAAACTTTATACAATGAGTAATGTATACAGTTAATGGAGACATTCTCTTTGCAATTTAATTGGGAAAGAATATTTTCCAGGTCAAAATTTAGGATACAATAAATCTTATCCAGCAGACCTATCAGAAAAACAAAGTATTCTATATGATTATTTTCAATAGCCAGAAATCAATAAATCCAAAAAGGCAGCTATAAGAAGAGCAATACACATGGTAGAAATAGCAGAATGTGAACCAACCTGTTAGAGGCATCTTCCTCTCATTTTACAACAATTCAAATGTAATTATGCATTAATAATATTCTTGGGGGGGTACCTGGGTGGCTCAGTCATTTGGGCATCTGACAGGCTCAGGTCATGATCTCATGGTTCATGAGTTTGAGCCCCACATCGGGTTCGGTGCTGACAGCTTATAGCCTGGAATCTGTTTCAGATTCTATGTCTCTCTTTTTCTTCCCGCCCCCCCCCTCAAAATAAATAAATGTTAAAAAGTTAAAAAACAATTTAAAAATAATATTCATGAGATTATGACAATAGACGCACATTTTACATGAGCAGCCATACTGAATAAAGTAACAAACACTGTGAGAGTGAAGAGTAAAAGTCAAAAGTAGAGCACATTTGTTTTGGGCTCTGCAAGTTGCTGACATTCCTGAGGTGATGGTGATAGACCCCCAACTTTCCTGGCCTGTACGATGATGAATCAGTGCTAACCAACTGACAGATGACCTTTTCTACACGGCTTCCACTTATTGTTTTTGCAGCTGGTTAAACAGCTGTGTCATAACACCAGCCACTGTGAATCCACAGGAAAGTGATTATAGGCAAGGGGGAAATGTCTTTCTTGGAAATCTAAACTAGTTTGTCTGTATGAATGAGAACCCTTGATGAGAAGACTTTAAACACTATAGTTGTCTGATGATGCAGTGTCAGAGTGGGGCTCTTTATAGAAACCATGCATTATTTATCTGACACCTGGAAATATGTGTAACACAAACTTCTGAAAGTTTCTTGCAGTAGATTGAAGTTTTGTCCACAAAATAATAATTTCGCAGTCTATACATTCAGCTTCTCTCTCATCTCTTGATACCTGGGAAATGACTACAGTTCACAGATGTATTTTATTCAATTTACAAGTGTTTAAGACAAATGAAACAATATTTTATTTTATTATTTTTTTAACATTTATTCAGTCTTGAGAAACAGAGAGAGACAGAGTATGAGTGAGGGAGGAGCAGAGAGAGTGGGAGACATAGAATCCAAAGCAGGGTCCAGGTTCCCAGCTGTCAGCACAGAGCCAGATGTGAGGGTCAAACCCACAGACCGTGAGATCATGACCTGAGCTGAAGTTGGATGCTTAGCTGACTGAGCCACCCAGATGCCCCAACCATATTTTAAAATATGGAGAGTTTGGGGGCACCTGAGTGGCTCAGTTGCTTAAGTGTCTAACTCTTTTTTTTTTTTTTTAATGTTTTATTTATTTTATTTCTAGAGAGAGAGAGAGACAGCGTGAGCAGGGGAGGGTCAGAGAGAGAGGGAGTCACAGACTGAAACAGGCTCCAGGCTCTGAGCTGGCAGTCAGCACAGAGCCCGACGCGGGGCTCGAACCCACGAACCGCGAGATCATGACCTAAGCGAAAGTCGGACGCTTAACCGACTAAGCCACCCAGGCGCCCCTTAAGTGTCTAACTCTTGATCATGATCTTAGATTAATGAGATCAAGCCCCGTGTCGGGCTCTGCACTGGCAGCGTGGAGCCTGCTTGGTACTCTCCCCCTCTCTCTGCCCCTCCCCTGCTTGCATTCTGTCTCTCTCAAAATAAACAAATAAACTTAAAAAAATTAAAATATGGGGAGTTTTCTCTCAAAAATTCTTTAGAAATAGAAATAAAAACCCAGATTTCCATCTTCTCTTGAAACTAGAAGAATCTGGCAACCCAGCATTGAAAGCCTGCATGAGAACACTGAGGTGAGTTGAGTATTTGTGGCTCCTGGAGGACCTATGCTCCCCATTCACTTTCTTGACCTGCTCAGCCCCTAAAGGAATGGAGTCTGAGATCTAGACTTAGACAATTAAAATATTATCTTGTAAGCATTATTCACCAGAGGATGTAAAGATGAAGTTGTTACTGAAATGGCTGAGTGGGCTTTGAGAAATAGTCCAAATACAGGAGATTATAGAGTAACCACACTTTAATCAAACCCTTACAGAGAATATGTAGGTTTTCCTAAAATGACTTTTTAGCATACAAGCCAGAAACTATCTTGAGGGGATTCATCTATATATAGGCTTTTAGAGAATAGTTGAATACTTTTTTGATGTAATTTATGTTTATTATAAGATTGAGGAATTCACTATTTTTGCCTATCATATATTTCCAATATTGAAGTGAAGGTAGAAATGTCTGTAACCTCTAACTTAAGAGTGATGAGAGAATTTGGGGAAATTTAAAATAAGAACTGAAAGCTATCAGTACATCAAAAATTTGAGCTTGTTGGGGCACTTGGGTGGCTTAGTCAGTTGAGCATCGACTTTCTGTCAGGTCATGATCTCACAGCTTTGAGTTCAAGCCCTGCCTGGGGCTCTGTGATGATAGTTCAGAGCCTGGAGCCTGTTTCGGATTCTGTTTCTCCCTCTCTTTGTCCCTCTCCCACTTGCACTCAGTCTCTCTCTCTCTCTCTCTCTCTCTCTGTCTCAAAAATAAATACACATTTTTAAAAAATTTAAAAATTGAGCTTGTCAACAGAATAAGTACAATCTGTATGAAAGAAGTTACTTCCTGACCAAAGTTCTGATAAACCCCGCTAATAATGATAATCTGTACTTGCTCTCATGTATCATTAAGACTATCTTTTTTACTGTGTGAGAGAGAAAGAGTGCACAGAAGGGCAGAAGAGAGAGAGAGGAGAGAGGAGAGAGGAGAGAGGAGAGAGAGAGAGAGAGAGAGAGAGAGAGAGAGAGAGAGAGAGAGAGAGAGAGAGAATCTTAAGCCTGATGCAGGGCTTGATCCCACAACCCTGGGATCATGACCTGAGCCAAAATCAAGAGTAGGATGCTCAACCAACTGAGCCACCCAGGTGCTCCATCAAGACAATGTTATGATATAGATTGTATATGTTATCTATTAACACATAAAAAATTAGCCCAAAACTTAGAAGCTTAAAACAACAAGCATTTACTGTTTGATTAATTCTAAATAAGACTTGGGAAAACCTGTAATTACCAAACTTAAATACTGATATATACTTTCCCTTCCATATGTTCAGATGGTGGCTTGTACAAAAATCCTCCTTAATATACACAAAAAAATATATATGGAAAATAAGTTTTTAAAATGTAATATCATACTAGAAATAGGAATGCTTTCCATATGAACTGCTTCCCCCACCTGTTCTCAAAGTGGATCCACATCCTTGGCAAGCTTAGAGCTTCACTATTCACTTTACTCTCATTCTTTCCCTTGCTTTACTTATTTTTTTCTCTATTTCCCTCATTCCCTCTTCAAACAAATCTAATTTTAAAATATTGCTTGAATTTTATGAACCCAATTTTGCTCTTGGGATATTCTACGTAAATTAGAAAATAAAATGTATTCTATTTTTATAGCAACAGTTTGGAGGAAATTAAAACCACCCTATAACAACACACACACATTAAAAAAAAAAAACCCTGATAAATTGCTATTATAGGCTCTTCTATAATGCAAATTAAATAGTTGACTTCAGTATGCATAGAACATCTGCTAACCCAAATTAAAATGAACGAGGAACTAAATTAGAATTGCTTTTTCCATCTAATCATAAAGAGGATAAAACATATTATGAGCCGGTTATTCTCAGTGTTAAGGCATTGCCTATTAGTAGGCTTAGTACAGAAAATTGAAGCAATAACTAAATAGTATCCTGGGGACTTGAAAGAGTTAATGACTGTAGCTGCCTAAGTGCTTAATTAACAGCTGGGTAGAGTTACCAGGCAATTCTAATTCAGTAATAACAACAACAGGTACAGATTTATTCTCAATCCCAAACCAATATTGGCCATAGTCCTTTCTCTGGAGTTGAACTATTTTATGCTTTCTTGCTTTAATTACCTGTTATCAAATTTATTACCTCACTATGCATATTATGAAACAGTAGGCAACAGAAAACTATAAAAGATAGAAAATAATTTTTAAAAACATCTCATTCTCACAAATTTGAAAATGTAATTTGAATGCCTGGCAGAAAGAGACAAAATATAATGTCCATTTTTGTATGGAGAACAGCCCATTACCAGTTTCTCTCCCCTACTGTGGCTTTCCCCATTGACTCGTGTAATTATCATTAAGGATGACAAGACTTGCTTGATCTTGGTGACCTGAGTTCTTTCTTCTTAAACTTTTTCCCCCCACCATCAAAGAAGCAACAGTATTCTGCTCTTTTTAATAGTACATACATCAAAACTGGAGCAAATCTCAAAAATGGGATTTGCATGACCCCAACTCAAAATGGCAGGAGAGCTACTAGAATACTCCACATTTTTCATTACTAAAAATTAAATGAATGGTTTGTAACAGTAGGGATTATTTTCAATTGTTTCAACAAATTTCAATTTGTTTCAACAAATTGTGGAGTTATTTTTTGTTTTTTCCAAGGAGCTGTCTAAGATCTAATTACCTTTCTGCTCTAGCATCTCTAGTATGTAGCTATGATCTTCACGAACCCCTCTTATACCAAGAGAGCTCTTCTCCTTCCACCTTGCATGTATATTCTAGGAGGAAATAATGAGGAGGAAAAAAGGCAAAAGACATGCACCAGCTTATTACATAGTAAAAAAGGATAGAGGTACCTGGCTGGCTTAATCAGTAGAGCATGTGACTCTTGATCTTGAGATGGTAAGTTTGAGCCCATGTTGGGTGTAGAGAATACTTAAATACAAAACTCTTTAAAAAGTAATAAATAAATAAAATGAGGAACAAAGATGACCCGTCCAATAATTGATGTTTCTGTGGGGAACTCGCAATAGAAGTTAATACATATTTAGCGCTTAACCACATTCTAAGTATTGATGTAGGTGCTTTCCATATAGTAGGTGTAACTCATTCCATATAGTAAATCATTTAATTTTGATAATAATCCTTTGGGACATTCACTGTTTGTTCACCTCTGTGAGAGGCTGGTAGTCAGCCCTGCTATCAGTAACTTCCTGAAGACACCAGGGAGGCTGTCTGGGCCTGGTTAGCGAAGGTTCCAGAAGTGAAGCAGCCCACAAAAGGAGGGGCTCCAGGGGCAGCAGCCAACTTCAACACCATCCACAGGCCAGTGCTCCTGGAGGATATAATGTTCACACCACCTGGTTTTTAAATGGTAACAATGGCATGAGCAGCCAGCAGAAGCTTCTTCCAGGTTCTCTCCAGATTTATGTTGCAGATGCCATCACTTTTCCTTCTGTAGATGTATTGTTCCATTTAGAAGTCAAAGTAGGTGCTACCTGAGTGGGTTCCTGCTGCAGGTAGTTTGAGGACATCCTTCTCCTTCATTTGCAGGACATTAAGGGCTCCAGATATTGTTAAAGTTTCCCTTTAAGTTACAATGAGAATGCAGAACAAAGGATCCTGTGCAGAAAAGGTGTTTTATTACCATTTTAGAGAGGAGAAAACAGAGGCATGAAAATAAGCCCATGATAAACAGAAAATAAGATGAAGAGCCAAGTCTCAAATGTAGGTGTTAGTAACAATCTATAATCTTAGCACCTCTGCCACAATGCCTTCCATTAGAGTAACCAAGCTTCCTGGGTTCAGCAAAGATAGTCCTGACTTCTAGCATACCTCTCAGTCCCAGCAACGCTGGCATGGTTGGTAACTATTATGTTCCATAGCAGAAAAATTTTCAATGCTAAAACTAACACACAATTTTAAAGAACAATAAAGCATAATGACTACAAATCGTTAATGGTTTTCATAATCTTTTGTCTTAATTTTAGAAGATATGAGAACAATATCTGAATGAGATAACTGAAGAAACAGTTATCTGAAGCTGACAATTCTTTATGTTTCACTTCATTTCTTTTTTCTTCTTACATAAATGTGAAAAGGCAGAAAAGGCAGTTTGGAAGTTACTTTGGTTTTAAAATTGAATAATCAGTTTATTAATTTACAGATTCTAATTTTATTCTTCCTTAAGCATTTAACTTCAGTTTACAAATCTCATTATGCCATTATAAGTCTAGCAGATTTGTACTGTCACTTTTAATGGCCTTCAATTCATATTTGGTCACACTCTCAAATGCATTTAATTAAATTATTTTAAATGTTTTAAACAAGGCTTATAAATTTAATAAGTTGCCTTTCTTTTAAGTCCTTCAATTGTCTGAAATATAAACCTTCCCAAGTAATTAAGTCATTCTCATGAACTAAATTTGTTTAACTTAAAAATAGGGTGAAACTTAAGGTTCTAATACTATTATATTAACAGTAAAATTTCTACTTAAATTAATACATTTAAATCAATTACTCAATTCTACATTTTAAATGGAAATTACAAGGTTACATTGTTATTTTAAAAATCTAATATTTATTAATATTATAATTTACAATGCTAAATATGCACAGATTCTCTAGCAAAATAGTATATTGATATGACATATTTTGGTTTCAACTATTTCTGTTGTTAATTCTATAACTTTTATGGGTATTAAAAATGATTATCTGGTTTGAATTTTGGTATCGCTCTCTGGTTTTCTGTAACAATTTTAGTCATAACTTTAAAGGCATTCCACTAGTTCTTCTGTTTAATTCAACTAAATTAAACCCTTTTTGATGGGTTCTGATTTTGTAAGTTTCTCTCTTTCTCTTACTCTATCATGTGAGCAGGTGTGTATATTTGCATGTGCACGTGTGATTGTGTGCTGTGTTGTGTTTGCGTGCGTGTTCCTATGTGTATTTGTGTGTATGTGTATTCATGTCTATATTTATATGTATTCGTATGTGTATGCATGTGTGTGAATGTGTATACACACGTACATGGAGGTGGTAGGGTGAGAGAACGACTCCCAGTATTTTCAAAGAAAGCTGATAGGAATAGTGCTCAACAACAATACTAGTTATTTCAAAATAGTGGGCTTTAGGGACATATGCTGCTTTTTGCTTGAAACTTTTCTCTATAGCTTGAATAAGCAAGTGTCACTTTTAAAAGAAAAAAGAAAATGCCTTTTATTTAAAATAATATTTTTAAAAAGGATAACTCCTCTTGTACTGACCATGGGAAGATATCTAGACCATACTGTTAAGTCAAAAAAGGAGATTCAGAGTAATGTATATAATATTATCCTGTTTTTGGGGAAAAAAAACTTTGGATAAAAATTGAATGTGGTATGGATATCGATGGGTCTCAAAAAATATACACTATCTCTAGGTAGATCTGGAATTTGGGGCTGGAAGTATGTTCTAGCTATCTAGAACAGGAACATTAACATACACATTTATGATCACATATATCAAGGCCCTAGGCTCTTTCTGGTTTTGATCCCACCATCTCTCAGGTGTGCCACCCCTATTCACAGTCACATGATTGTTGTTGCACCTACCTCCAAATTACCTCCAAATTCTAGTCATGAAGAAGATAAAGAGAAAAAAATGTGTTCCACATGTGTTTATCTCTTTCTCAGAGAAAAAACAGCTTTCCCATAAGTCTTTCCCAGTAAACTTCTATCTCATTGGCACAACTATGTCATGTGACCAGACAGTTGAAAGGAAACCTGGGAAACCCAGCTTTTCAGTTGGCATGTTAATGCTCCACACATAAAGAAGTTTTAACATTAGTGGAGAAAAGATATTTTATATGTATAGACCTATACTACTTCCATTTTTATAAGAAGAATGTACTTATGTAGTGTGTGTGTGTATTTTTAATTTATAAAGAATTTATTTATATAATGAGTGGAGGGCATTCAAGATAAAAGAAAATAGTCTGATTTAAAATATCTAGGGGTGTTTGGCTGGCTCAGTAGGTAGAGCATGTGACTCTTGACCTCAGGTTCATGATTTCAAGCCCCTTGTGGGGTGTAGAGCTTACTTAAAAAAAAAAAAAGACTAAAATATATCTAGATATGTGGAAAATATTTTTTTTTAATGTTTTTATTTATTTCTAGGAGAGAGAGAGACAGTGTGAGCAGGGGAGGGTCAGAGAGAGAGGGAGTCACAGACTGAAACAGGTTCCAGGCTCTGAGCTGGCTGTCAGCACAAAGCCCGATGCGGGGCTCGAACCCACGAACCGCGAGATCATGACCTACGCGAAAGTCGGACGCTTAATCGACTAAGCCACCCAGGCGCCCCTGTGGAAAATATTTCTAATATAGCTGTATGTAATTGTATATACTTTTCATTAAAAAGATGAGTTGCTAAAACGATCTAAATTGTTATAATGAATTTCTTACGCAACATAACTCACTGTATTCAAGATATAACAATTTAGAATAAGCTAAACCTGGAAGACAGAAAATGCTTCAGGTAGGTTAGAAACTGATTTGATTGTTATGATGGCATTAAATCACATCCAGGCAATTGGGAAACTAGTTGGAGAGAATCCTGCACCAGCACAAGGAAAAAAAAATCATATTTGCACTTTATACTCAAATTACTTAAAAAAACACTTATTTGTAAATCCAAATAGTAACATTAGATCAAAGCTCCAAAACAGCAAAAACTTACCCTCAATCATTTCACAACCATTTATTTTATTTTTTTAAAAGTGAACATTTTGGGGCACCTGGCTGGCTCAGTCAGAAGAGCATGTGACTCTTCATCTCAGCGTCGTGAGTTCAAGCCCATGTTGGGTGTAGAGATTTCTTAAGTAAATAAAAACCTTTAAAAAATAATAATAATGTAAAAAGTAAACACATAAAACATTTTATTTATTTTATGTAATCTGTACACCCAGTGTGAATCAAGACTTGCACTCTCTTTAGACTGAGACAACCAGGCATCCTACAAACTATTTTTATTTTTATTTTTCATATTAAAAAAAAATTTTTTTGAAAGAGCATGTGCATGTGCAGACACACATGAGCAAGGGAGAGGCAGAGAGAGGGAAAGAGAGAATCTTAAGCTGGCTCCATGCTTTAGTGTGAAGCTAGACTCAGGGCTTGATATCATGACCCTAGAATCATGACCTGAGCTAACATCCAGAGTCTGTGTTCAACCAACTGAGCCACTCAGGTGCCCTGACAATGATTTTTAAATTTAAGAGATTTCATCCTTTCATTTCCTCTCTGTGTACATGTTTTACCTGTTTGTAATCTCAAATGACTTTCTACTTTACAAACTGGAAATCAATTAGTATGGAGAGGATAATGCAAACATTTTTCTTATTTGCATAAACAAATAGAGATACAAAGCAGTGAGCTCTAAGAGAATAGAATAATGCAATATGCTATCTTCTCTGCACTTTGTTTTCTAAAATTCTGTTTTTGAGAGTAGGTGACGGGTTTTTTGTATATCCTAAAACTATTGTCTTTTTGATAGAGTGCATCCCATGCATTGGAAGTGGAGGTATAAAAGGTGAAGCTTTGGGAAATAGATTGTGTGCTCTGGTTGAAGGAAGCAGCTGCATGAGGAGAAACAGGAAGAGCTTACTGTGAGCCTCAGAGCCCAGAGCTGGCAGGATTAAGAGGCACGGAGGGTATGAAGGATGAGTCAGAAGCCTGGGCTAAGGGAAATTCAGAGGATGTGGGGACAAGGCAAGTTCTAGGGGGAAGTAGTTCCCTCCAACTCGTGTGTGTGGGGGGGGCGGGGAAAAGTAAGTAAACAAGGAAGGTGGACAAAGAAAGTTTTATTGCAATTTGGAATAAAATTTTCACGCAAGTCTAGAAGTAAAAAATAAATAAAATTAAATTAATTAAACAGTATTTGCAAAGCCTCCAGCAATGTACCTTGAATACACTAGGTCCTCAAAAATATTAGCCCCAAGTGTGCCACTGGCTTTGTAGGCCCCTTGATGCCTGTACTGTTTTGCATTTAAGTGTTCACATATTACATGGCTGAGTGTTGGGCTGATGGCCACAGACTGATCATCCTAGGAGACAACATTTGTACAAGATGCTTTCAGCTTTGTAAGCCTTTCTTTCTCTATATCATAACCTTTTCCCAGCATCTTCTGAGCCCATTTGTCTGTCTTCACTGTCTTCCAGAAAACAGGGATCTGCTTCTTTTATGGAGCTCTCTAATCTGTATCGCATGAGATCTCTTTTCTTGTCAGCATTTTAAACCGGGATTTAAGATCTGTCTGCCTCTTGCAGGTGGCTGAGCAGCACCTCCTTGCCTCACACCGAGGCAATCACTAGTTGTACCGCTCCTTGTCTCTCACTGAGACACCAGCTATGCCACCTCATTGCATCAGGCTTGGACCATGCGGTGGAATCCATCCTAACCACTGGTTGTTGGCTGACAGAAAGCTACCTATACAATGGGGAAAATACAATGTTTTCAACAAACAGTGCTGGTGAGACAGGGAAACTGAAGGAACCCCATGGGGAAAAAAAGCTGTCTTTTTCCCTTTGCTTCTTTTCTGGCTTCCATTCTTGCCAGGACCTGCACCCCCATCCCACTCTACACATGTCTTGTAATGCAAATAGCATAGGTCTTCCTTGTAAGGGATAAGGAGTTAATGATTTCTCTGGAATAGATAACATCTAAGGAAGGAACCGGTGAGAATGACCACAAAAGCCATCATATGCATATTCCAGACCTCCAGGTGCTAGATATCTTGCTATCTAGATACCTTGATACATAGTTAGCCTGATATTCCTTGACTCTAAGGAATATCACCTGGGCCCTTGACTTTGCTCCAACTGGTTCCTGGATTCCTGAGAGGACATGTGCCCTAGACCACATAAAAACATCCAGGCTCCAAGCAAAGACAAGACCCATATCTTCAATAAACTCTGCCTTCACTTCCTGCTGGTTCATATTTGATTTCCATCCTGCATGAAGCCAAGGACCCGCTTGGCTGGTCCCACGGGAACCTACCCCCAACCATGGTCCTCAGACCCAGCCTGCCTTCATCACCAATTGGATGGCTATATGTAAAAAAGAAAAGAAAAAGAAAAAGAAAAAGAAACTGGACCAAGCTAGATTAAAGACCTAAATGTGAGACCTGAAACCATAAAATTCTTTGAATAAAACATAGGCAGACATGTGTCTGACATCAATCACCCATAGGAACATTTTTCTAGGTATGCCTCCTCAGGCAAGGGAAACAAAAGCAAAAATAAACTACTGAGATTACATCAAATAAGAAGGTTTTGCACAGCAAAAAAAAAACCAAACAAAAAACCCCCCACAAACAACCCCCCCCAAAACAAACAAACAAACAAACAACAACAACAAAACACCAACAAAATGAAAAGGCAACCTATGGAATGAAAGGAGATATTTGCGAATGATTTTTGTGATAAAGGGTTAATATGCAAAATATCTAAAGAACTCATAAAACTCGACACACACCAACCCCCCCTCCACAAATAATCTAATTGAAAAATGGGCAAAGGACTTGAAAAGACATTTTCCCAATCATCAGGGAAATGCAAATGAAAACTATAATGAGGTATCACCTTATGCCTGTCAATGTGGTTAGTATCAAAATGACAAGAAATAACAAGTATTGGCAGGATGTGGAGAAAAATGAACCCACTCGCACTGTTGGTGGGAATGCAAACTGGTACACCCACTGTGGAAAACAGTATGGAGATTCCTCAAAAAATTAAAAGTAGAAATACTGTATGATCCAGTAACTCTACTACTGGGTATTTACCCAAAGAAAATGAAAACACTAATCCAGAAAAATATATATGCATTCTTATATTTGTTGCAGCATTGTTTACAATAGTCAAGATATGGAAGCAACCCAAGTGTCCATCAGGAGATGGACATATGTATGTATATGAATACTACTCAGCCATAAAAGAGAAAAGAAATCTTGCCATTTACAACAACATGGATGGAACAAGAGGGCATAGTGCTAAGTGAAACAAGTCAGAGAACAAATACCATATAATTTCACTCATATGTGGAATTAAGAAACAAATGAACAACAACAGAAGAAACCAAGAAACAGACTCTTAACTATAGAGAACAAACTAATCGCTGCCGGGGGTAGGTTGGTGGGGGCAATAGGTGAAGGGGATTAAAAGGCACAAACTTTCAGTTACAAAATAAATCACAGAGATGAAAAGTACAGCATAGGAAATATAGTCAATTAGATTGTAATAACTTTGATGACAGATGGTGACTATGTTTACTGTGGCAAGCACAGAGTAATGTATAGAATTGCTAAATCATGTTGTACATCCGGAATGAATGTAATACCGTATGTCAATTATACTTCAGTAAAAAAAAATAATGGAAAAAAAGTAAACTATTTAAAAATCATGCCAGATTTTACTAGGAATATTTAACATCTTTACATCATTCCAAATGTATACATTCCACAGGAAAGTTACATCATCTTTGTTAAATATAATGATTATTCATGAGTGCTCTGTTTCATGGTTTTTCTCCTAATTCAGACCATTAATACACCTCATTCAGACTCATAGATCTGCCTGGCTCCTGAAGGAGGACAGGAGTTCCAGGCCCTATATTACATTCAATTTATCTAACTACTATGTTCGAAGACATTTTCATGAAACCCAGATTTGACTATGACTCTCCTGATCAAAAATCTTTAATGATTCCATTGCAGAGGATATATGCTGTCTCTCAAGTTCATGCCCACCTTTATAACCCAACCCAACTGACTTGGGCTTCATTCCACACTCCTCTCAATCGTTGTTCAAGATATTCCTGATATATGGAGTTTTCATCAACCATAGAAGTTTTCCTAGACCCTCCTCCACATTCCAGGAGCTTCTTGAACCTCTTTTTAAGACTCTGTCTTGTGCTAAAATTATATATATATAGGCCTCTTCCATAAGACTGAAACCCAGGGACTGGAACTGGTATTTTATTCATCTTTCTCACTCCCATTTCTTCTTGGATAATTTACCTGTGTGGTATAAAAGTATAAAAGGGGCAACATTACCTACATATGACCTTCGAACTCTTCTTCTTATGGCAATATTTATTAAAGCCAAATGGATACTTGACTTATGCTGTGCCAATCAGACTCTCTTTTTCTGAATTTGGAAATAGAATACACACAAACTCACACACAAAATCTAGTTGGAAGATCATGTAGATATAGAGCCTGAAACTATTGTTTGGGGGTAGCTCTGATGGGTCATGAATAAGCAGGTCAGAGAACAGAAAGGAGGCTGACAAAGGCAGAATGAAGCAAAAATATGGCAGGGACAAAATACCATGTTATGAAAAAGAAAAAGGAAACAGAAGACAGAAAGGAAAAGGGTGTGTAAGTCAAGGGAAGGGAAAGAAGATGTCTGGAAGCTTTCCTGTTCCAGTCAGGCCAGCCTGTCCTGCTAATATAGGCTCTATGAGACTTCACATAAACATACCTGAACTAAAACAGAGTTTCCTTACAACTAAGGGACACCTTATTAATACAGCCTAGCATTATGCTTTGCTCATTAAATGTTTATTAAATTGAAGTGTTAGAGGGGTCCCTGGGTAGCTCAGTCAGTTAAGCGCTTCAGTTTGGCTCAGGTCATGATCTCAGCCTGTGAGTTTGAGCCCCACGTCTGAGCTGTCAGCACAGAGCCTGGAGCCTGCTTTGGATTCTGTGTCTTCCTCTCTCTCTGCCCCTCCCTGCTTGCGCTCTGTCTCTCTCTTTCAAAAATAAACAAACATTAAAGAAACCTTTAAATTGAAGTTTAAATTGAATAGAATTTCTTCAACTTGAATTGGCACTGGGCAGCTTCAGGAATACAAAACACAGGTGGACCAATGTCCTGTGCATGATGGTGGTGAGTTGTTCCTATGGAGAAGATCCTCCAACATGGAGGAAAGAAGGCAGAGCTTTCTCCACTGTTCCAAACTGTCTCATAAATTTTGCATTACAAAATCAAGAGTCATTTCTCCAGAGCAATACACATTTATAACCTATGCTATTAAAAATGAATGATTCAATATTTTATACTTTATTCCAGATTTTCAGTAATCTTGGGGTTAATTTGATATTGATTGATAGAATGAGCACTATTACTGGAAGTTACATATAAAATATTCATGAGCACAATCCTATGGGCTGAATTAGTCATAGGAGATATGATTAAGATGTATAGAATTCTATCTTTTCTGACCTTAATAAGAGGGCCAAAGTACAGCTTTCATTGGAATTGGACCCTGCATACTAGATCAGAATTGACCTATGGTCAAATTTGACCATTATTTAAACATTTCTATTCTGAAACCCCTTCCTAAATTAGAATAAATAAATTATATACTAGTCAGTGCTAAAACAAGAAATACTTTAAACATGAAATTTAGCTTGCATAAAACATAGAGCATATGTTATTAGAACACATTTTAAGAATAGGTTTTTCATGCTATTGTATCTTATAACTATTACCTTTTGTGTGTATGAAGTTAAATGTACATATATGACCAGAAATACAACACAAGGCCTATGTAATAATGTGTGCTTTTTGACCACAATGAGAGCTATTTAAAGAATAGCTTGATTGTTTCATCAAATAAAAGGAAAGGCAGTGTTTTATATGTTCCTACTCTTCATTCAGTTTTATTCTTTATATGCACATTTGTGTAGCTAATTATGCAGAGCAGAGCAAAATGCAGGATCCTGGTCATCTGGGCCAAAGAAATGGAAATTGTTGACTGTTTTTTCCACTTGGCTTCACCTCTGGCAGAGAAAAGGAATCAGTCAAGAATTCTAATGCTAGTGCAGACTGAAGGAGATGCTGTTGAGTAAGAAATTAAGAAACGCTACTCACATTGGAAATATATATAATTTTGAAGCTATATATATATAATACAAACTATAAACTATATATATAAACAATATATATATGTATGTAAACTATATATATGTGTATATATATAAAAACATCCTTATGAAATTCATTTATGGAAAGCAATTTGGGTAGATTTTATGTACATTAAAATGAAAAGAAAAAATAAAATGACATTGATCCAGCATTCTTGAATCTTTTCCTAGATGTTCAGTGTTGTCCTAGAGATGCTCTGTTCTAGAAACTCTGCTGGTGTATCTACAAGCAGAGGGTGTAAGTAAATGCCAGTGACATGGAGAGTGTGCAGTACCACCTTTCAGAGCCAGAGCACCAAATGCTTTCTGTGGTCAAAAAGCAGGTAACTGTGATGTCTGAGAAGCAGATAATTTTCTTGATCAATGACAGTGACTGTTTCAGTGGACTGGGAATGGGAAGGGGCAGGATAGGATGTCATCAGGGCCAGGACCTGGACCATCTCGCGATGGGATCCCAATGACCTGGACCCAGGTACATGTTGTGTAGACTAGTTATGTGCCTGAAGGTGCCATATTGAATGGAGAGGCACCAAAAATATTCAAAGCCCATGTGAAAAATTTCAAATCAGCAGGATGGCCTGACTGTTGATTTTGCAGCAAAGCAGTTGCTAGTTCATCTGCAACCAGTCATCCTGATAGAATCAGAATCTTCTTCAGGGGTGTGTTTGGGTGGCTTTCTAGGAGAGCTGTTCGTAGACATTTATTTTCTGCTTGTATTGGATGGTCTCCATCAACTGTCTTCAAGAACAGAGGGCCTGGGAAGGTGCAGGTGAGAAAGACTCCATAAAAGGTGTGATGTCTGTGCAGAGTCTTTAACAATGTCTAGAAGCTCCCCAGGTGTACAGGGAAGAAAACAGAGAGCATGAATATGCAGAGGAGTTGTGAAATAATGGCTTATCTGAGGAACTGCTAGAAGATGGGCATGATACTGTTGTGTACACATGGAGAAGACAGAAGATAAGACCAAGGAAAGTAGGCATTTATATGTGAAATCACCACTTACTTGTGGTGAAAGTCCTTGCCTGACAGGCCTAGGATTTTTCCTTTTATGCTATGAGTGATGAGATATCATCAGAGGATTTTAAACAAAGAAATGGCATTGTTGGATTCACATTTTTAAAAGATTAATTCAAGGCATAATGAAAGACTAAAGAAAAAAGAAAGAAAGAAACAAACAAACAAAAAAGACCAAAAAATAATGAGAGGAAATGGTAAGGCCAGAACTGAGGCAGATCTAGACTGTAAAGGAAGACAAGATCATGAAGAGGTGGGGTGAGCTAGAACTACTGACGAATTACAAGTGGAGGTAAAGGGAAAATTCTAGGCTGATTCCCAGAGTTCTCCATCTTACAATGGATGAACAGTAAATAAGAGCACAAGAGAAGGAGTGTGCTTGGTGAGTGGGTAAAAGAGGAAGATATATTTTTTTTTAATTTAATGTTTTTATTTATTTCTGTGAGAGAAAGAGAAAGAATGAGCAGGGGAAGGTCAGAGAGAGAAGGAGATACAGAATCTGAAGCAGGTTCCAGGCTCTGAGCTAGCTGTCAGCACAGAGCCCCAAGAGGAAGATATTTTCATTTAGAGTTTATGAGACATGTAGCTGAGTATGTCTAGTGGCCAGGAGACTTGTCAGGTAAAGAGAAAAAAATGAGGATTGAGAGATAGATCTAAAAGTCACAAAAATATAGAAAGAAATTAAAGTCATGGGACCTTGCCTAGAGAGATACAGAGACTATGCCTTGAACCTAAGGCTCTCCTCATAACAGAAGGAAGTCAGGACTTCTAATGCAAATATATGGGAAGCAATTTCTTTTTGAAATCTTTACAGACTTCCCTGATCAAAATTAAGATTTCCCATGTGTATTATTTTGCAAGGACTGCCATAACAAATATGGTGGTTTATACAACAGAAATTTATTTTCTCACTAGACTGAAGACTAGAAGCCCAAGATCAAGATGTTGACAGGTTCCTTTAATTCTGAGGCCTCTCTCCTTGGCTTGCAAATGGCTGTTGTGTCTTCACATGGTCACCCGTGTGTGTGTGTGTGTGTGTGTGTGTGTGTGTGTGTGTGTGTGTGTGTATGTGTGTATCCTAATCTCTTCTCCCCTTTAAAAATTTTTTATTTAAACAAGTCATTTGGATGACCAGTTTCTTTGTATTTAATTGAGTTATAACTGATATGTGGTTATATCAGTTATAATAAATCATGATAAATTTATCAGTTATGATAAATCATACTGCAATTACAATTACATTACTTTCAGGCATACTACATAGTGATTTGAAAATTACATACATTACAAAATGCTCACCATGAAAAGTGTAATTACTATCTGTCCCCATACAATGTTATTACAGTACTATTGACTATATAATGCTGTCTTTTCATTCCATGTCTTACTTATTTTATAACTGAAAGTTTGTACCTCCTAATCCCCTTCAACTAAATAGGGCACATCTTCCCTGCCCCCTCCCCTCTGGCAACTATAAGTTTGTTCTCTATACTTATGTGTCTGTTTCTGCTTTTTGTTTAATTTTTTAGATTTCACTTATGCGTGAAATCATCCAGTATTTGTCTGTCTCTTTGACTTATTTCACTTAGCATAATACATTCTAGGTCCATTTACATTGTTGCAAATGGTAATATTTCATTTCTTTAATGGCTGAGTAATATTCCATTCTGTATATATAGCACTTCTTTATCCATTCATCTATTGATGGACAGTTAGGTTGCTTCCAAATCTTGGCTATGATAAATCATGCTGCAATAAATACAGGGATGCATATATCTTTTAATATTAGTGTTTTTCTTTTCTTGCTAAATACCCAGAACTAGAATTACTGGGTTGTATGGTACTTCTCTTTTTAACTTTTTTGAGTAAACTCCATTATATTTTCACAGTGGCTACACCAATTTGCATTCACACCAACAGTGAAAGAGGATTCCTTTTTTCTCCACATTCTCACCAACACTTATTGTTTCTTATCGTTTTTGATACTAGCCGCTCTGACAGGTGTAAGGTAGTATCTCATTGTGGTTTTGATTTGCCTTTCCCTGATGATTAGTGATGTTGAGCATCTTTTCATGTATGTTGGCCACCTGTATCTTTTTAGAAAAAAATCTACTAGGTCTTCTGCCCATTTGCTAATTGGATTATTTGTGGGGGGTTCTGGTGTATGTTGAATTTTGTAATTTTTTATATATTTTTATAATAACTCCTTATCAGATGTCTTCTCCAATTTCTTTTTTTTTTATGCTTTCCTTGATTGTGCAAATCTCTTGAGTTTGAGTAATCACAATGTTTATTTTTGCTTTTGTTTCTCTTGCCAGAGGAGACATATCAAGAAAAATATTGTGAACACCAATCTCCAAGTGTTTATTCCCTATGTTCTCATTTAGGAGTATTATCATTTCAGGTCTTACATTTAGGTCTTTAATCCATTTGAGGTTTTTTTTGTGTAAGATGTAAGAAAGTGGTCCAGTTTCATTTTGCATGTGCTGTCCAATTTTCCCAGCACCATTTTTTGAAATGACTTTTTCCTGTTGTATATTCTTGCATCTTTGTAATTGATAAATTGATCATATAAACATGGATTTATTTCTGGGCTCTCTACTCTGTTCCATTGATCTGTGTCTATTTTTGTGCCAGTACCATAGTGTTTTGATTACTACAGATTTGCAGTATACTTTGAAATCTAGAATTGTGATACCTCCAGTTTTGTTCTTCTTAAGACTGCTTTGGCTATTTGAGGTCTTTTGTAGTTACATACAAATTTTTAGAATTATTTTTGTTCTGGTTCTGTATAAAATATTGTTGGTATTTTGATAGGGATTGCACTGAATTTGTCGATTGCTGTGGCACATGGGTGGCTCAGTGAGTTGAGCGTCCAACTCTTGACTTCAGCTCAGGTCACAATCTCAGGGTCATGGGACTTAGCCCCATGTTGGGCTCCATGCTGAGCCTGGAGCCTGCTTACGATTCTCTCTTTCTCTCCCTCTGCCCCTCTCCCCCACTTGCATTCTCTCTCTAGAAATAAATAGAATAGAATAGAATTTATAGATTGCTTTGGGTACACGGACACTTTAACAATATTAATTCTTCTAAGATGACATATCTTTCCATTTATCTATCATCTTTATTTTTTTTTCATCCATGTCTTACAGTTTTCAGAGTACAGATTTTTCACTTCCTTGGTTAAATTTATTACTAGGTATTTTATTCTTTTTGATGCAATTGTAAATTGGATTAGTTTCTTAATTTCTCTCTCTGATACTTTGTAATTAGTGTATAGAAATGCAACAGATTTCTGTATATTAATTTTGTATCCTACAACTTTACTGAATTCATTTACTAGTTCTAACATTATTTTTGGTGGAGACTTTGGGTTTTCATATAATCTGCTAATAGCGACAGTTTTACTTCTTCCTTACCCATTTGGATGACTTAATTCTTTTTATTGTTTGATTGAGGTACTAGGACTTGCAGTGCTATGTTGAATACAAGTGGTGAGAATGGACATCCTTCTCTTGATCATAGAGGAAAAGCTCTCAGATTTTCACCATTAAGTAAGATGTTAGCTGTGGGTTTGTCATATATGGCTTTATTATGTTAAGGTATGTATACCTACTTTGTGGAGAGCTTTTTATCATGAATGATATCGAATTTTACTAAATGGTTTTTCTGCATCTACTAAGATTATTGTATGGTTTTTATCCTTCATTTTGCTAATGTGGCGTATCATTTGATTGAATTGTGTATATTGAACCGTGCTTACATCCCTGGAATAAATCCACTTGATCATGGTGAATGATCCCCTTAATGTATTGCTGAATTCACTCGCCAATATTTTGTTGAAGATTTCTTCATCTCTGTCCATTAGGGTTATTGACCTCTATATATTTTTGTAGTGCCTTTATCTGGTTTTGGTATGAGGGTAATAGTGGGCTTGTAGAATGAATTTATAAGCATTCCTTCTTTCTCTACCATTTTTGGAGTAGTTTGAGAAGGATGGATATTAACTCTTCTTTAACTGTTTAGTAGAAATCACTTGTGAAGCCATATGGTCTCAGATTTCTCCTTGTTTGTTTTGTTTTGTTTTTATTGATTTAATTTCATTCCTACTAATCAGTCTGTTCAGATTATTTATTAATTCCTGATTCAGTCTCAGATGATTGTTTCCAAGAATTTATTATTTTTTTATAGTTTGTCCAATTTGTTGGCATATAATTGTTAATGTAGCCTTATAATCTTTTGTATTTCTGTGGTGTCTATTGTAACTTCTTCATTCTTTATTTTATTTACTTGAGTCCTTGCGTTTTTTTTCTTGGTAAGTCTGGCTAAAGTATTATCTGTTTACCTTTTCAAAGAACCAGCTCTTAGTGTCACTGATCTTTTCTGTTGTTGTTGTTGTTTTGGGTTTTTTTTTGTTGTTGTTGTTTCTATTTTATTTATTTCCATTTTGATCTTTATTTTTTCCTTCATTCTTCCAAAAACTTTGGGCTTTGTTTATAATTCTTTTTCCAGATTATTTATGTGTAATGTTAGATTGCTTATTTGAGATTTTGTTTGTTTGCCTGTTTCCTGAGGTAGGTCTAAATTACTATAAACTTCCTTCTTAAAATTGCTTTCACTGAGTCCCTAAGATAGTGACCTGTTGTGTCCATTTGCATTTGTATCCATGTATTTTTTTAATTTCTTTGGTTTCTCTTTGGCCCATTGATTATTGAATAGCATGCTGTTTAGCCTCCAGGTATTTGTATTTCTTCCAGGTTTTTTTTTTTCCTGTAATTGATTTCTGGTTTCATGCTTTTGTGGTCGGAAAAGCTGCTTGATATTATTTCAATCTTCTTCAATTTATTGGTACTTGTTTTGTGGCCTAATATGTGATCCAGCCTGGAAAATGTTTCATATGCTTTAGAAAGAATGTGTATTCTGCTGTTTGGATGGAATGTTTGTTATTATTTACTGACTCCATCTGGTCTAATGAGTTGTTCAAAGCCACTTTTTCCTTTTTGATTTTTATGTCTAGATGATCTATCCATTGATGCAAGTAGGGTGAAAAAGTCCCCTACTATTATGGTATTATTGTAATTTCTCCCTTTATGTCTGTTAATATTTGCTTTATATATTTAGGTGACTCTATGTTGGGTGCATAGATACTTAAAATTGTTATAACCTCTTGTTAGATCATTCCCTTAAACATTATATAATGCCCTTGTCTCTTTCTTGTTACAGTCTTTGTTTAGTCTATTTTGTCTGATAAAAGTATTGCTATCCCAGTTTTTGTTTTTGTTTTTTTGCTTCCACTTATATGGAATATCTTTTTCCAGCCCTTTCACTTTCAGTCTATATGTGCCTCTAGATCCAAAGTGAATCTTTTGTAAGCAGTATACAGATAGGTCTTGTACTTTAATCCACTAAACTCTCCTTATTTCTTTTGATAGGAACATTTAGTCAATTTATATTTACGGTAATTAATAATAGGAATGAACTTATTGCCATTTTGTTGTTTTCTCATTGTTTTTGTAGTTCTCTGTTCCTTCCTTCTCTTACTCTCTGTCCTTGAGGTTTAATGATTTTTTTAGACTAAGCTTTATTTATTTACTTAATATTAACATTTTAAAAGATTTCATTTACTGCAGCAACATGGAAGACAACTGAGCACACTGTTAAAACATTTAAAATCCAGAGGTGGTCAGGGTAGGAAATATCCCAAATAGTGCCTCCATTCCTGACATGGGATGAAAGATCGGTACCAAGCCTCCAACCTTGGCTAGGCTCTGCCATTAAACTGAGACAACCCAGAGGTAAGACGGCCTCGGTGGGGCAGCCTTACCTGCTCACAAATAAGAAGGGGCTAGATTGTACTGAGGATTTGGTTCCCAGTGAGTCATCAAGAATGTCAGGTGGTTCTCTCTTCAGCAGGTGGCTCAGCACCTTTCTGGAGAAGAGATAGCAGTAGTCTGAGGTCTGGGGGCTGGAGTGTTATGCTGGGATTCCTTTCTCTTATTGTGTGTATGTATGTACATGTATTATAGGTTTTTGGGTTTTGGTTACCAGGAGGTTCCTATGTAGCATCCTGTGTATATAGCAGTTATGTTAAGTTGATAGTTGTGTAAGTTGGAACACACTCTAAGTGCACTACATTTTTATTTCCCCTTCACATCTTATGTATTTGATGCCACATTTTATATCTTTACTTTGTGTATGTCTTGAGTAATTTTGGTAGATATAATTGATTTTACTACTTGTGTCTTTTAACCTTCATACTAGAATTATAAGTGATTAATCTACTACTTTTACAACCTGGGTGTCTGCATCCTTCCCCAGGTTAGGAAATTTTCAGCTATTACTTCTTCAAGCAAGTTTACTACCCCTTTCTATCTCTCATCTCCTTATGGGGCCCCTATAATGCAAATGGTAGTATACTTGATGTTGTTCCATTCCAACCTATCCTCACTTTTTACTTTTTTCTTTTTGCTGTTCAGATTGGTTGGTTTCAACTTCCCTGTCTTCCAGAGTGCTGACCTGTTCTTATGCATTCTCTATTATTCACTCTAGTGTGTTTTTCACCTCAGTTATTGTTTTCTTCAGCTCTGACAGGTTTTTTTAAAAAATTTTTAAGTCTCTTTGCTGAAGTTTTCACTGATTTCTTTCACTCTTCTCTAATCTTTCGAGTATCTTTATGACGATTACTTTGAACTCTTTATCAGGTAAACTGCATTTCTCTATTTCATTTAGCCCTTTTTCTGGGGTTTTGTCTTGTTCTTCCATTTGGAACATATTCCTCTATCTCCTCATTTTGCCTCTCTCTGTTTCTGCATATTACTTAGGTGAGCTACATCTCCTGGTCTTGAAAGCAGTGGCCTATAGAGAAGTCCTGTTGTGGCCAGTAGTGCATTCCCTTTTGGTCACCAGAATCTGGTGTTCCAGGGGGTCCCCTATGTGGGCTGTGTGAGCCGCTTGTTGTGGTGGGCTGAAGCTTCTATGGACATACTGATAGGTAGAACTGCCTACCTATCATAGGCATAGCTATGAGCAATTGCTATGAGCAATGACTGGCCAAAATTGATGTGGGCACCCTGGTGGCCGGGTCTTGCCCTCATCTCTGAACTGCTGGCTAAAAAGGCCCAGCTGTGGCTACTGCAGGAGTGCTGATTGGTGCCAGTCTCAGCTCAAACTCCCCACTGGGTATGGCAGGTGGTAGTCACTCTGGGAAGACATTAGTCTTAACTGAGGATGGTTACTCGGTTGGCAATGTTGGAACCACTTTGGATACCTGCCACAGCAGGCAGGTGGGGTGTGGTAGGTCTGAAGGGGAAGGCTGGGGTAGGGCAAGTGGTGTTGGCAAGGTAAACGGAGGATATCAGAACTGCCTCCCACAGCTGTTTGGCTAGAAAGGCTGAAGGAAGGCAAGAAAAATGGTGCCCACTAGCTCTTCAATTCCCAGAAAAAGGTTCTGCAGATCCTTGTCCCTCTGGCACATGTCCTAAAATTATTCAATAAATCTTTCATATATAACCCAGGTGCTTTTCAAATTGTTGCTTATGTGCCAGGTCTTGGACCAAGTGATACGGTGCACTGTTCCTTTAAGAGCAGAGTTAGAGCCATCTACATCTACCAGAATTATGTCCTGCTGTTTTCCAAAGCTCCTGGAATTAAGCCCTGCTGATTTTCAAAGCCAAACATTATTAAAGCTCATCTTCCTCCTGCATGTCCCCAGGGCTGGTGGTGCCCAGTGTGGTACTTAACCCCTTTGTTCCTCTGTGCCTGTGAGATTGCTCCCACTTGTGGGTTGCCACACCAGGGGGTTGGTTGGCAATAGCACCTCTGCCTCTCCTACCTTTCTTGATGTAGTCTTCCCTTTATGTCTTTAGCTGTAGATAGTATGTTCTGCCAGCCTTCAGGTCATTTTTATTTTATTTTTATTTTTATTTTTTTACAAATAGTTTATTGTCAAGTTGGTTTCCATATAACACCCAGTGCTCATCCCAACAAGTGCCTTCCTCCATGCCCATTTCTCCCCTTCCCCCCAACACCCATCAGTCCTCAGCTTGTTCTCATCATTCAAGAGTCTCTCATGGTTTGTCTCTCTCCTTCTCCCCCACCATATCCCCCCTTCTTCTCCCCCATGGTCCTCCTTTAAGTTCCTCCTAACCCTCCTATACATGCAAACATATGATATTTGTCCTTCTCTGCCTGTTCAGGTCACTTTTAGAGTGAGTTACATTACATGGAGTTGTTGCCTCAGTGTGTCTATGGGAAGATGTGAATTCAGGACCCTCCTACTCTGCCATCTTCCCTGGTTCTCTTCCTAATCTATTCTGATAAGGACATCAGTCATAATAGTTTATGGACCATCCTAATGATTCCATTTCAACTTAATTGTTTCTTTAAAGTCCCCATCTCCAAATACAGTCATATTCTGAGATACCAGGGGTTAGGGCTTCAACATATGAATTTGTGGATGGGGGAAAAACAATTCAGCCCATGGCACCATGGCAGGACTAATACTGCATCTCTGCCTGTTCCTCTCTGTATACACTCATGTTGTGACCTAAGCATTTGGCTACATGCCTGTTACTGCCAAAACTCAGCTCCATTCAGTTAGTTGCAATGTGTCACTCATTTCTGAGTCCTGAGACACTGACCTTATACACCAGTTTGCAGAAGTTATTCAAAAACTTGAACACACTCTAAATTTGGGGGTAAACAACTTATTACCAAAACACGTTTTTCCTAGAGATGAACCGGATGGCTAAGGACAAATTCCAGCCCACTGATAGATTGTGTTTGGTCACATTGTCGTTGTTTTATGGAATCAAGAGATTTTATTTTTTAAAAATCTGCAGTTTTGATTCTTTGAAAATGTAGAGATATGGCAAATCACGGCTGTAGAGATAGTTAGCTTGGACATATTACCAGATGCCATATTTATTTATTTTTCCAATTTTTATTATTAATATCATAATGAATTCTCATGTACCTGTTACATAACTAGCAATTATTAAAATATTCCCAATTTCATTTCACTTATCCCTCTCCATTTTTTCATTTGCTTAAATATTTTTAAAGCAAATCCCAGGGGTGACTGGGTGGCTCAGTCAGTTGAGTGTCTGACATTGGCTCAGGTCATGATCTCATAGTTCCTGGGTTCGAGCCCCGTGTCAAGTTCGGTGCTGACATCCAGCTCGGAGCCTGAAGCCTGCTTCAGATTCTGTGTCTCCTTCTCTCTCTGACCCTCCCCTGCTCATGCTGTCTCTCTCTTTTTCTCTCTCTCAGAAATAAATAAAAAATTAAAAAAAAATAAAGCAAATCCTAGACCTTTCAGTATTCCTTTGTAACTGAAAAATATTTTTTAACAAAATCACTATGCATTATATCTTTAAAAATAAGCAATAATTCCTTAATAATATCTAAAATACAGTATATATTCATATTCTTATTGCAAAATTGTCTCTTTTGTTAGCTTGTTTCAATCAAGATTCAAAATTACTAACCACATTTGATTGTTATGTCTCATAAAACCCTTTTAAAATATCATCTAATTGATAAGACTGGGTCATTTATCTTACAGAATGGCCCAGATTTAAAATTTGGCTGTTTCCTCATGGCATCATTTAATGTGTTCTTCTGGCTTTCATATTTCCTATAAACTGGTAGTTTGACTCAAAGCAGCACTGTTTAACCTTACTTTCTACAGGGTGGCAAATCTATGTCTATGCTGTCCAATAAAATAGCCATGGCTGCATGTGATAAGCCCTTAAAATAACTGAGGTACTGAATTTTCCAGCCTGCCATGTAGCTGTCTGTGGCTATGAGCTAAGGTTTAGTGGATAGAAGAAGGAAGTGATGGACTCACCTTCTGGATCTTGTCTTTAAAGGGAAGGGAGTCAGCTTTCACTCTCCCTTCTTCAGGCTTCTGACATGTGAATGTAGTGATGAGTATGAAACACCATAAGCATGCAAACAATATTCTAGAGATGACAGAGCAATTAGAATGAACCTGGACCCCCAATACCATATCAACCCCAGACTGTTTATGTTTAAACTATTATGGGAGACAAAAACTTTTATCTTACTTAAGCCACTGTTAATTTGGATCTAAGTACAAAGCAGATTCACTAATACATATCCCATTTAACTCATCACAGAAGCCCACTGGGGGTAGGAAAAGGCTCTGAATAACCATGTACACAGGAGTACTATTTCTATGGATGTCAGTCATCCTTCTTCCTCACTTCTGGGTGTGTCTTCAATTATCTAATAGACTAAGTACCAATAGGATTTTCAGGGATGGCATATGCATGAGCTCAATAAGGGATATTCTCTTACAGACTCCAGCCCTGCCAATGTTGAGTACTTAATTTTCTAGCAGGGTAGCAAACCGTAGCACTAGGATGGTACCATTCCTCTAGAGTCTTGACAGCTAGCTGTTACCAGGCTGACTTTATTTGACCCCTTTCATCATGTAGCCCATAATAAGAATAAATGCTTAAATTTGCATTTGAATAGGCTTCCCCTATCCATCATTCTTCTGCCAGGACTAACATCTGTTCACGTATTGAACATCCTATACCAACATGCTTTCTTAGTCAATATTGCCTCTAAACAAAAATTTGTTTTTTTCAGTTTTTTAAAATATTTATTTATTTTTTAAGGAAAGGGAGACAGAGTATGAACTGGGGAGGGTCAGAGAGAGAGTGAGACACAGAATCTGAGGCGGGCTTCAGGCTTTGAGCTCTCAGCACAGAGCCCGATGTGGGGCTTGAACTCATGAGTTACAAGATCATGACCTAAGCTGAAGTTGGATACTTAACTGACTGAGTCACCTAGGTGTCTCTACACAAAGGTTTATTTAATGACAAAAAAAAATGTAAAGGAGTAATATAATGCTCCTGCTGTTCTTATCATGTATTCTGGCCTTAAAGAACAGAACAGTAGAGGGGCACGTGAGTGGCTCACTTGGTTGAGCATCCAACTCTTGGTTTCCGCTCAGGTCCAGGATTATGGAATTAAGTCCTGTGTCAGGTTCTGCACTGAGCGTGGAGCCTGCTTGAGATTCTCTCTCTCTCTCTCTCTCTCTCTCTCTCTCTCTCTCTCTCTCTCTCTCTCTCACACACACACACACACACACACACACACACACAAAAGGAGAGAAAGAAAGAAAGAAAAAAGAACAGAACAGTAGAATGGGTAAAGAAGGGAAATCGTTAGCACCAAACTAAGGCTGCATGACCATTTGTGAAAATGAGAACAAGACCTGTACTGCATCTGTACTGCATCTTCTTGACTGGGGTGCCTGGGTGGCTTAGTCGGTTAAGCGTCCGACTTAGGCTTAGGTCATGATCTCTCGGTTTGTGGGTTCGAGCCTTGCGTTGGGATCTGTGCTGACTGCCAGCTCAGAGCTTGGAGCCTGTTTCAGAGTCTGTGACTCCCTCTCTCTCTGACCCTCCCCTGCTCACGCTGTCTCTCTCTCTCTCTCTCTCCTAGAAATAAATAAAACATTAAAAAAAAAGAATAATATTTATACTGTCCAGCTTCACTTGCAACTGTCTATGGCTATGAACTAAGATTTAGTGGATAGAGGAAGTGATAGATTCAACTTCTGGGTCGTGCCTCTAAAGGGAAGGTAATAGCTTTCACTTCTCCTTCAGACTTCAGACTTCTGCTTGGCATGCAAACGTAGTGCCAATTGAATATTTGCCCCTTCTCCTTATTTTTTAAGAAGTAGCATAATTTTAAAAAGATCCGTAATCTCTTTCCTCTTCCTTTTCCCCTATTGTTGCTTATACCAGTAGCTTTCAAACCTCTTTGTCATAATTCTTCAAAAGAATTTTTAAAAAACATTGTTGCACAATTTTAAGTAACTTAAATTTTTTTCAGCATGAGCTCAAGTGGTTATAATTTGTGGCAACTATATATATTGACATTTTAAAATAAAATACATCATTTTAAGTAAATTCACTACAAACAACAGTATAGCAATTTGAAAGCTACTAACATCCATTTAAAAAATATATGAATAACCTCTCTCTTTTTAAATTCCAGTGCAGTTAACATGCAGTATTATAATACCTTCAGGCGTACAGTAGAGTGATTCAACTATTCTATACGTTATTCAGTGCTCATCATGATAAGTGCACTCTTAATCCCCTTCATCTATTTTACCCAGCCCCACCCCCCACTTCCCATATGGTAGCCATCAGTTTCGAACAAGCTCTTTTTTAAAAATCAAAAGTTCCTGCAAATATTCTCACTGTTCTGATTCTGCAATAATTCTTGCAGGCTAAACATTTGCTATATTAAGACTATGCATGTGTCCCCAGACCTAGTTCTTTCCTTAAGTCTGGTTTTATCAATCCTGCTGATAAACCAAGTCTGACTCATATAATGCAACTTATGTAGGAGATGTCTCTGACTCTAGGAATCTGATCATCCTTGAGAAATGAAAGCAAAGCAAGAGTAATAACTTTTGAAGATAACCATTGCTAATTTGATGATTACCACTTGCCATTAAAGTGGGTGGGGCAGAGAGAAAAGGGGAGAGAGAATCCCAAGCAGGCTCTGCACTTTCAGAGCAGAGCAGGATACGGGGATTGATCTCATGACCTGAGCTGAAATCAAGAGTCTGATGCTCAACCAACTGAGTTACCCGGGTGCTCCCCCCCGGCCCGAGTTATTTTTAAAAAATCACATGGTATCTATCATCAAAAATATTCTTAAGAATCTAATAGCTGACAACAACACTGACAACAATTAGGCCCTCCTTCAGTGTTCTTGCAAGCAAAGAATTACAGACCACTTGGGGCGCCTGGGTCGCTTAGTCGGTTAAGCGTCCGACTTTCGCTTAGGTCATGATCTCGCGGTTCGTGGGTTCGAGCCCCGCGTCGGGCTCTGTGCTGACTGCCAGCTCAGAGCCTGGAGCCTGTTTCAGTCTGTGACTCCCTCTCTCTCTGACCCTCCCCTGCTCACGCTGTCTCTCTCTCTCCTAGAAATAAATAAAAATATTAAAAAAAAAAAAAAGAATTATAGACCACTTGTCTTGCAAAGGACTTTTAAAATCCAATTATTAGAGTTATGCACTTTCTCATTTCTAGAAAATACACTTAAAAAGCTTAACCCATACTTACTAAATGACTATTAAGTATTCCCGTTATTTTTTTTTTTTAGAAATGCCTCAGTTTTCAAGCTAAAATTGGACAGAAATGGTTTAGAAATAACCCCATAAAACTGGAAATTTCACATTATGATTTTTTACTATTAACTAAAACCTATATCCATAACAAATTTCAATATTTGAAAGTCTCAAAGTGCTTTAAAAAGATAACAGATGTATGAAGATATGGATACTGATATGACATTATATGTATGGATACTAGACATAGAATGGATACTAGATTTCTCTCTGTATACATAGTTTCATTATCCTTTTTTTTTCTAAGCAGCCTCCACCCCCAAAGTGGGACTCAAACTCCTGACCCCAAGATCAAGAGTCACATGTTCTACAAACTGAGCCACCCAGGTATCCCACATACAATTCCATTTAATGTCTGAAAATGATAGTTGGTAAGCATGCATTTGACAGAATTAGAATAGCAAATCATCATTTGCAAAAAAAGGAACTAATCTAGCTTCTGCACAGCCAAGGAAACAACCCAGAAAATTAATAGGCAACCAATGG
The DNA here is from genome assembly GCA_017311185.1 of Proteles cristata cristata. NCBI lineage: Eukaryota > Metazoa > Chordata > Mammalia > Carnivora > Hyaenidae > Proteles > Proteles cristata. The sequence goes on along the minus strand of JAESUZ010002201.1, from coordinate 56,117 downwards.
AATGGGAAAAGATAGTTGCAAATGACATATCAGATAAAGGGTTGATATCCAGAATCTACAAGGAACTCACCAAACTCCACGCCCAAAAAGCAAACAACCCAGTGAAGAAATGGGCAGAAGATATGAACAGACACTTCTCCAAAGAGGACATCCAGATGGCCAACAGACACATGAAACGATGCTCAGCATCGCTCCTCATCAGGGAAATACAAATCAAAACCACACTGAGATACCACCTCACGCCAGTCAGAGTGGCTAAAATGAGCCAATCAGAGAACTCTAGATGCTGGCGAGGATGTGGAGAAACGGGCACCCTCCCACACTGTTGGTGGGAATGTAAACTGGTACAGCCCCTCTGGAAAACAGTGTGGAGGTTCCTCAGGAAACTAACAATAGAACTCCCCTATGACCCAGCAATAGCACTGCTAGGAATTTACCCAAGGGATACAGAAATGCTGAGGCATAGGAGCACATGTACCCCAATGTTCATAGCAGCACTCTCCACAATAGCTAAAACATGGAAAGAGCCTAAGTGTCCATCAACAGATGAATGGATCAAGAAGATGTGGTTTATCTATACCATGGAATACTACATGGCAATGAGAAACAATGACATCTGGCCATGTGTAGCAACATGGATGGACCTTGAGGGTGTTATGCTGAGCGAAATAAGTCAGGCAGAGAAAGACAAATATCATATGTGTGCACGTATAGGAGGATTAGGAGGAGCTTAACAGAGGACCAAGGGGGAGAAGAAGGGCGGAAATGGTGGGGGAAAGGGGAGAGGCAAACCATGAGAGACTCTTGAATGCTGACAAAAACTGAGGACTGGTGGATGTGGGGGGGAGGAGGGGTGGGCATGGAGGAGGGCACTTGTGGGGATGAGCACTGGGTGTTATGTGGAAACTAATTTGACAATAAACTATTTGTAAAAAAAAAAAATAAAAAAAAATAAAATTACTAATTCAATATCAAAAAAAAAAAAAAGGAACTAATCTTACTTAGTTGAACAAAATATCTAACTTGGGGCATTACATCCTGACTCCATTTGGATAACACTTATCATAATTGCAGTTTCTAAGAGTATGGTTTAATCTATTTTGTCCACATTAACAAATTTAATCTATTTTGTGCAAATTAACAACAAAATAAAAGAAAACTGTTGGGTTACTAGCAAAGCAGATCTAAAGAAAAGAATTTCAGTGAATGCTGTTAAATGCATTACTCCTATAATTCATAACACATTCCTATTAGTTAATATATATCTAGTTAGTACCTTTTAGGAATAAATAAATGAACAGAGAATTGGTTAATGAGTGACAGTCAGCAGACTTCAATTCAAGGAAAAATAAATACAGACGTAGACTAAACAATACTATTGTTAAATGCTAATGAAAATGATTCTCTTACCAGTCTGAGTACGTGTTTGACAAAAGATAAAATATGTACTCATTCCCAATTCATTTTGTGAACCCCATCAAGATTTTACCAGTCTAGATACTCAATACTTTAATATCTCCATCTTGACACACATACAACTTCTATAACTGGTAGGGAGGTCACAGACTTAGAATGTTCTACAGGATTTTGTCTTACAATTTCTCAGTTTACTCTTAGTGAAGAGACAAAGGCAGATGTGTATTATTATGGCTTCATCATTCTTTTTCTCTTCATATTAGTATGCTTTGTTTTATATTTTCTCTGAAGATATAAAATAAAATCTTTTTCATAATTTCTAAAGTTTCTAGTTCCTCACAGAAATGTTACATTCTTATTTCAGGGTCTTCCTCCAGACATTTCCAAGGTTACTGGCTCACCACAATATGGACATTCACCAAAAATGATGCTAATACTCGGTCTTCTAGTCATTAGTCCTATTAACCACTCAATAAGCATACTTGATGGAAAGGCTGTCCACACTGGGAATTATCACACACATGATTAGGAATGACACTATCAAGTTGATAGGCATAACAAACCTCCAATCTGTAGAAAAATCAGATTTTTCCAGGATACCATGAACTGGAAAATCTATTTCTAAAATATTTTTCAAATTTTGTAACAGACTATTTTCTGGATCCCACAAATGTATGTTTCCACATAGCTTAATTCCCAGAAATGTTACCATATGGTCAGCTCTAAGAGAGCAGCACCCAGAAGTGCGGCAGGATGCCTCACATCTACCTCTATATTTATTGAAGCATCATTATTCCTTAATGCAATTCTGCATGCTGTTGTACTCTGTGTAGGCTTTTCTGGCTCAAATACCCAAGTTTTCTCATTGATTTCATCCACAACATCCCAGAATGCCTTTAGTGATTCTAACACTGCCAAAAAACTGACCATAGACACTTACTAAGGAGCTCTGTGGTGTCCAAGAAACATAAAACACCCACTCATCCTCAGTATATGTTCCTTTGCTTGAAGATATAACATTGATCCATTTTAGAATTAAAAATATTTTTTTTTGCTTCCTTTTCATGAATATTTGAAAAACGTGCCACTGAGACATACACAAAGGCACAAGTTAATGAAACTAACCACCAAGCTTACCACGAGTGGTATAAATGCAGACAGCTTGCTTCTAAGCACACGGATATTTCTTAAATTGGTCTTGTCACATCCTGAGTGTACAAGTTAGACAGGGCACAGAACCTTGTCAAGGGTTTGTCACCCAGCAGAGATAAGGTGCCAAAATCTCCATTTCCTGCTAACAGTCTTTACTTTGCTTTCAAGGGACTCTTCCACAGAAAAACAATTCTTTTTAGAAGAGTCAGGGGATAAAAGAGACTAAGTCATTGAATGAAAACTGTCATTTCTCCTGTTTCTAATGTCATGATTTACTGTCAACTGTAAAACATATCAGATAGCAAAAGACACAAAGCTTTCCTGTGGGTTCAAGGTACCTTGATTAAAGAAAGCTTCTCTAACACCAATGACAACAGCCAAATTATGGAAAGAGCCCAAATGTCCATCAACCAATGAATGGATAAAGATGTGGTTTATATATGCAATGGAATACTATTTGGCAATGAGAAAGAATAAAACTTGCCATTTGCAACAACATGGATGGAACTGAAGGGTATTATGCTAAATGAAATAAGTCAGTAAGAGAAAGACAGATATCCTATGTTTTCACTCACATGTGAAATTTGAGAAACTTAACAGAAGACCATGGGGGAATGGAAGACGAAAAAATAGTTTCAAACATAGAGGGAGGCAAACACATAAGAGACTCTTAAATACAGAGAGCAAACTGAAGGTTAATGGGGAGGGCAGGAGAGATGGGAAAATGGGTGATGGGCACAGAGGAGTGCACTTGTTGGGATGAGCACTGGATGTTGTATGTAAGCAGTGAATCCTGGGAATCTACTCCTGAAGCCAAGAGCACACTGTATACTGTATGTTAGCTAACTTAACAATAAATTATATTTAAAAAATAAAAATAAAATATGTTATAAAATAAAATTAAATAGCTTGGTTTTTTGTCTTCCTGAGGTTTTACTTCCTGGTAGTTGCAAAATAGTAATAAAATCTGTGATGGGGCAAAGGTATAGTTGAAAAGTAAGGAAAGTCTACTGTAAAAGGGAAGACAGGAAAGCAGAGAGAGGCAAAAGCCCTCTAACTCAAACATATCTTAGGCAAACCAATTACAAGAAAGACTCCATATTAAAGCTGAGGCTCTGGACATGAATTCTCTCAGAACTTTTCATACTGGAGTGAGTACTCCTTGGAAGGTTTTATTTACCTCTAAATGTACTTGCGCCCCAGTTTAAAAACCACTGTTATTTAACATGTGCTAGTGATGATTAAAATATCCCAGCTAATTCATGGTCTGTGGAGTATATAAGGATATCTGACAGATCTGGAAGAGTAGGCCTACTCTAGGAAATCTTTGGCCTACAGGTGTATGATCCTATAGCATTACCTCTAGATCAACAAAGGGACATGAGTTTGTATCGTCTTCTATTGGAAATGGGTGGCTGCAATTCTGGGTGGGGGTATTGCATAATTCAGAGATATAGGAGAGCTTCAGATGTATGAGATGGGTTAATGGTTATAGTGGAGAAGACAGTTTTCAAAGTACTGTTCAGTTTACAATACTTTATGTTTCTTTGGAAACTTCCCTTGATACATAAGGTTGAGCAGTCATCAATCATATCTATAATTCACAAATGTGTTCCCCCAAGAATAGATAATTTATTCTGGGATTGATATCCAGCCTAAACTGATCCAATCAAATCTTCTAAGGAATTTGAAATTTTGGACTAAAAGTCACCCAGAACATGAATTGTTATTAGACCTAAGTCACTTAATGGCAGAATTCTTTTAAAAAGATCTATTTCTTGAACCTTTCTGGTTTCTGACATTTCAGAGGTGTAGGTTTTCAGTAGTTCCTTATATTTCATGCAATAATACAACATTCCTTATAGTATCTTTCTAAAAATTTAGTAGTGCTACATAAATAAGTAGATCAATGAAACAGAATGGAATCCAGAAATAGATACCAATATGTATGAGAATTTAAAGTACTATAAAGTACTATAAAGGTAGCATTTTAGGAATTAGTAGAGAAATTTACCAAAATAAATTTAAGATAGAACAAATACTTCAATGAAAAATTTTAATAAATTACGTAAGGAAGATTTTTCTGGTTTGTTTTCTTCCAAGATTTCATTCAAGGTATGATTTGGGAGGCTGCCTTTTGAGGGCTTATACAGATTTTGCATCTGAATTCATGCCAGTTACAGATTTGGGGCCTTGGATAATTGACTGAAATTCATAAGCTATTGCTTTGTAGAGATTTAGAAATTTGTTGGCAATGTGGTTCCCCAGAATTCAGTATATTCATGGTCTATTGTGAGAACCATAACCAGACTTTACCCAGATATATATTTTTACGTGTGTGGTTATCATTTACTTACTATCCTCTTTATTCTCTACTCCCCCTCCCCCTATAGCTAGCTCCAGACCATTTGGAAGATAAAACTTCTAAAATCTATTCTTTGCTAGTGAGTTTGCTCCTATTTTCTAGTTAAAGATTCTTAGGAGAACACAGTAAGGTGTTCTGCTTTTATTACAGTCACCAAATATTTAAAACAACTTTAGTCTGGGGCATAGAAGCAGCTTGCCTTTTCAAGCTTCAAAATAGAGTGGTCATAACTTGGATTGCAGGCCACAATAGAAAGGACCTTTCCAGACTGAGTCACATTCAGGTTTGGTTATTGTTACTAATTTGGCGGGGACAAACTACTTTATAGGTGGCATTGTGGTTTTTTTTCCAGGCACAAAATACCTGTTTGTCTGTCTTTTTGTGATGCTAGCAGTCACTGATGCTCAATGTTTAGATTTAATAATTCATTAGGGTCTGTCAAGAAAAATGCTCATATTCAAATTCTATTTTCTTCAGCCACCTGATGGACTTCCATAAAGAGAAAATGCACATCACCTACTATTTGATTAACTAGTGTTACAGTTTATACAGAAAAGGCAGGATGAATGCTTGATTGTTTTCTCTTATTTACCAATTTTCAAAATAAAGAGTTGGTTTCCCAGCATCCTTCAGTAATGACCAATTAATTTTTTGGATCAGGATGAAATCATGAATTTAAATACATTTGATGTGTTTTATTCTTATTGTTCTTAGTGATACGCAAGTTATTCCATCTCTAGTCAGTAAGAGCCAGTAACAATACCACCAATGTGATGACTAGAAAGAGTTACAAAGTTGCATATGCTCTCCATATTCTCACCCACTTCTTTTTACAATTGCACTGTATCTCCATTGTCAGACCATTCAGCCATTACATACCATATTTTCTTCCTTATAGCTCTCATTTAGTTTTAGTTCTACACAGAAGTTATATGTTCATCATGTCATTTTATCAATGTCACTTGAAATATTTTGCTTATTTTAATCCCCTTCTCCAGTAATTTCATAGAGAATACTATTCCCTGAGTTCTTACGTTGGTGACAGCTTGTATGGATATAAAATTCTTTTTTTCTGAATTTTTAATGTTTTATTTATTTTTGAGAGAGACAGAGAGAGAGAAGCATAAGCAGGGGAGGGTCAGAGAGAGAGGGAGATACAGAATCTCAAACAGGCTCCAGGCTCTGAGCTAGTTGTCAGCACAGAGCCCAACCCGGGGCCCAAACCCACGAACCGTGAAATCATGACCTGAGCCGAAGTCAGACACTTAACCGAATGAGCCACCCAGGCATCCCTATAAAATTCTTGCCTCATATTTTCCTGCTTTGGATATCTTAAACATATTACTTACTTTTTTAAACAATAAAGTGTTGGTGTTGAAAACTGTAAAGACAGTATTACTTTCTTCCCTGTATAAATGACGGGCTATTTCTCTAAGTGCCTAAAGGATTTTTTATTTCTATCCCTCTAAAGTCCAATAATTTCACTAGACTATATCTCAGTGATGGTCATTGTGGGTCACCTTTATCAGATAAACTGAGTGCCCTCTCAATATTTCATTTTAATTCTCATTTCAGTTTCTCAAATTACAGATTTCAGGTTTTCATTCTTTGTCAGGATTTTCTTCAAATATTACTAATTACGTTGACCTCCTCTGCCTGTCTTATTGTTTCTATTTTTTTAAGTTTATGTATTTTATTGAGAGAGAGAGTGTGTGTGCTGCCATGCATGAGTGGGGAAGGGGCAGAGAGAGAGGGACAGAGAGAATCCCAGGCAGGCTCCGCACTGTCAGCCCAGAGCCTAAAGGAGGGCTTAATCCCATGAACCCATGAGATCAGGACCTGATCTGAACACAAGAGTCAGAAGCTTAACTGACAGAGCCACCCAGGTGCCCTGTTTTTTGACTCCGTTTCATCTCTTTCTTTGTGATTTCTAAAAATTTCCCTTCTTTTCATCTTCCATTGAGGCATTATTTTGTATTCTTTTTCTACTTTTGATTTTGTTTCAGTTCTTTGCTTCTATTTTAACGTATGAAAGTGATAAAAGTGGTATTTTATTGATAGACATTTGTTTTATAAACTCAAATTTATGATACTTACCTAGTATAAAGTCAATAAAAACAAAGGTGAATATAAAATTAGCGAACTTAAAAGTTTTAAACAGGGAGCTATGGAAAACAGCAGCAGTCTATCAACCTTATCATCCAGCTTATTTCTGTATCTTGTTTTAGTTACAAAATAGCAAATGGTTAACAAAGATTGGTTTAAAAAGGCACCATTTGCAACAGTTCTCAGTTTGCTTTACAATCTCAAGATGTTCTTTAATTAAATAGAGGATATTTTTTAATTATAATTTTTAAAGTTTACTTATTTTGAGAGAGACAGAGACAGTGTGAGCAGGGGAGGGACAGAGAGAGAAGGGGAGAGAGAGAATCCCAAGCAGGCTCTGTGCTGACAGCAGGGCTTGAACTCATGAAACCCAGGAGATCATGACCTGAGCCAAAACCAAGAGTCAGACACTTAATTGACTGAGCCACCCAGGTGCCCCAAATAGAGAGGATATTCAATAGAGGATATAGAAAAAGCTGTATAATAAGGTCTATACAAAAATGCATTAATTTGATAGTAAATAATAATACATCTTGGTAATCTCTAGTTTTTTTATATTTGGCATTGTGTATATATTGTTTTTCAGAACATATTTTTTAAAGCTTAGATTAAAATTTAACTGACGTATAATTGATATCCAATGTTGTATTAGCTTCAGGTGTACAACATAGTTATTAGACAATTCTATATATTATATAATGCTTACCACAATAACTGTAATTAACCATTTGTCACCACAATATTATTGACTATAATAATATATTTGACTATATTTTTGACTACACTTCCTATGTTACACTTTTCATTCCTTGTTTATTTTATAACTGGAGTTTGTACCTCCTAACATGCTTCACTTATTTTGCCCTCTCTCTCCCCCCTATAGCTACTACCAGTTTGTCCTCTGTATTCGAGTCTGTTTCTGTTTTGGTTTTTTGTTTATTTGTTTTTGTTTGTTTGTTTTACATTCCACATGTAAGTGAAATCATGCGGTATTTGTCTTTCTCTGCCTGACTTATTTACTCAGCATATGTGCTAGGCCCTTCTATGTGGTTGCAAATGGCAAGATTTCATTCTTTTTTTATGGCTGAGTAATATTCCATTGTATACATATATCACATCTTTATCCATTCATCCATTGATGGACACTTACGTTGTTTCCAAATCTTTTGTATCTGACTATTGTTTATAATGTGTCAATAAATGTATGCACGCACACACTTTTTTGAACTAGGGTTTTGGTATTTTTGGGTAAATACCCAGCAGTGGAATAACTGGGTTATGTGGTATTTCTCTTTTTAATATTTTTGAGAAAAATCCATACTCTTTTCCACAGTGGCTGCACCAATTTACATTCCCACTAACAGTGTGCACGAGGGTTCCTTTTTCTCTACATCCTTACCAATACTTGTTAGTTCTTGTCTTTTTGATATTAGTCATCTGACTTGTGTGAGATTATATCTCATTGTGGTTTGATTTGCATTTCCATGATGATTAGTGATGTTGAGCATTTTTTGTGTCTGTTCACCATCTGTATGCTTTCTTTGGATAAATGTCTATTCAGGCCCTCTGCCCATTTATATGTATATTTATTTTTTAATTTTATTTATTTCTAGGAGAGAGAGAGAGACAGCATGAGCAGGGGAGGGTCAGAGAGAGAGGGAGATACAGACTCTGAAATAGGCTCCAGGCTCTGAGCTGGCAGTCAGCACAGAGCCTGATGCGGGGCTCGAACCCACGAACCGCAAGATCATGACCTGAGCGAAAGTCAGACACTTAACCGACTAAGCCACCCAGGCACCCCCCTCTGCCCATTTTTAAACCAGATTTTTTAAATGTTAAGTCTTATGAGTTTTTTGTACAGTTTGGATATTAACCCCTTATTGGATATATCCAATATTGCATATTTGCAAATATGCTCTCCCATTAGGTAGGCTGTCTTTTCATTTTGTTCATTTCTTAATAATTTTATTTTAATTCTTTTCTGAGATGTATCACCTCAAATAAAACTTATTTGTTCTTTCATTTGTTATATTATTTCTTTGTGTTCTAACTTGATTTGAGGTATTATAGTTTTTAATCTGCTTTACAAGAATGTCTTCTGGGCTAGTTTTCTCATCTATAGAGATGTTATTCTCCATTCCCTGAACTTTTGTAGAATTTTATCTCCATCTTTTCTGATTCTTAATTTGTATGTCAAAGTAGTTTTCCTAAACTTTTAAAAAACAATGTTGCTTTGGATAACTTTTTAGCATTTAACTTTCTATCTAAACCTTGATGATAACTGTATATTAGAACATTATAACACTAGGATTCACTTGTTTCAATGTTTTTTCTAATGAAAAATTGGCAAGAAAATGGCAGGCTTACGTTTTGAAACTTGATTGCTCCTTCCTACCTTCATCCCACTATTAAACTGGATGTAATTTTACTTTGAACTTTCCTGTGTCTTGCTAAATTTGGATTCTATCCCCAGATGTTTCTTTCTCCCCTTTGAGAGTTTAGTCCCTGAAGGGAGCTTTACTTAGAGAACGTATATGGACCATATCATCCTAGCCTTTTCAAACTTTCTTGCAACCCTTTGCACTCCTCTCAGACAGAGACATATGACATTGATTCTGTCAAGGAAATAAGAAAGATTAAGATGCTAAACATGTAAATCTACGATTAAAAAAAGGAAGAAAGGGGTGCTTGGGTGGTTCAGTCGGTTGAGTGTCTGACTTCAGCTCAGGCCATGATCTCACAGTTTGTGAGTTCCAGCCTTGCATCTTGCTCTGTGCTGATGGCTTCAGATCCTCTGTCCCCCTCTCTCTCTCTGCCCCTCCACTGCTCTCTCTCTTTCTCAAAAATAAACATTTTTTTAAAGGAAGAAAAATTCTCTGAGGAAAGTCCTTTTGTGGCTATTACAACAGCTGTCTAACAAAAACAATTAAGAAATTAAAGAAATTCCCCAAAGTTTCATGTGGAAACACCATACTGGTTAACACTTCTATATGTAATAAAAACCACCTCTAGCTGAAATTTTATAAAGATGATTTATCATAAAAATGCAGAGCTGATTCAAATGGCCCAAGAGTAGGAAGCAGCCAAGCCAGGAAGTCTTCCTCCATCCCCACCCCAACCCCTAGCTTTCAACTCTGCTTCAATCTCTGCATCTCCCTTTTTCTAACTACGCACTGATTTAGTTTACTTCCTGGTTCACAAGGTGGAAAGTATCTGTTGATACCTGAGTTTCCATCTCCTTTGTTCCCCAAACTAGGCAAAATAAGCCTAGAATTTCTAGTCTACATTCCAAATGCCCTCAGAGAGACTCTGATTGGCCCAGCTTTGAGATTTAAGACTATGGACAGGGGGCGCCTGGGTGGCTTAGTCGGTTGAGCGTCCGACTTTCGCTTAGGTCATGATCTCGCGGTTCGTGGGTTCGAGCCCCGCGTCGGGCTCTGTGCTGACTGCCGGCTCAGAGCCTGGAGCCTGTTTCAGTCTGTGACTCCCTCTCTCTCTGACCTTCCCCTGCTCACGCTGTCTCTCTCTTCTAGAAATAAATAAAACATTAAAAAAAAAAGAGAGAGACTATGGCCAAGAGAATGGGGGCGGGGGGGTGGGAGGGGGAGGGGGAAGGAGGGGCAGTTATTAGAACAGAAGTGTCTCCACTGTAATCAAATGGATTGTATGGATTGAGCCTGAGGGTAAGATAGAAGAGGGGCAGGACAAGTGAAAAGAAGAGTCAGTTCTTGGAAAATAGGGAGTCAAACAGACAAAACAGGTATGAAATCCATATTTCTATTTTCATGAACATTAGACATGTATATTTTACACACAACATTCACCTATGAAAAGTCGGGATGAAGAAAAACTGGTTCGAAAACTAGAAGAATGAATAAGAACTAGGAGATCTTTTTTCCTCCGTCTTCAACATTACTTTCTGAAACAAAATCAAGACTATGAGACATACAGGGGTGCTTGGGTGGCTCAGCTGGTGAAGCATCACACTTCGGCTCAGGTCATGATCTTGCAGTTTGTGAGTTCAAGCCCCACATCAGACTCTCTATTGTCAGCATGGAGCCCACTCGAATCCTCTGTCCCCTTCTCTCTCTCTCAAAAATAAATGGTAAAAAAAAATGACTGAGACACATAGTTTCTCCCTGGGAGGTTATAAGCAATAAAAACAGCATAAAACAAAAACCCAAACTGAATTCTGAATTTTAAAAAGGATATGCTTGCTGAGCACTGTTTTGCTACCTTTTTAAGAACTAAACTTAGATTCTCCAGTAAACTGAAGAGGTGATAGTACTATGAGCCTCAGAACTATTTTGTTTAAATGAATATGGAGAAGTTAGCTACTTAACTTAATGTAAGCAAAATAGACCAAGTAAAATACATATTGTGGAAGTAAATACTTTACAAACTTGGTTATGGGCTCCACTTGAGAAAGATCAGCTATTTGAAATAATTTTGGTTAGTGAATAGTGATAAAGTTTGAATCCTCAAAAGAATACAAGTTTCAGCTCCTAAGATATATATGCTGTCAGTTGTCACTGAATTTTTTATTTATTGTTCTACTACTTATTCATTTTTAAGATGAACAGAACAATAAATCCACTTAGCCTTTGGAAAGCAAATAATTTGAAGATAAATATCTCAATTCTTCTGTCATACTCTTGATAAAGTCTTCTTGGGAAAGATGAATATTTCCCATAAATATCTATGGTACATAATTTTTTAAAACAAATTTGAAGCTTAAAATACATACATGAATTAACATTGTATAAAAAATATGGTTACACAGTTAGACCTGAGGTGGGCTTCCATCAAAGGAGAATCTCTCCAGAGAATGAATTGTGTTTTCTTATATTTGGGGAGGGAAGCTGGCATTTGTCTCACCGTTTTCGAACACACTGCATTGCTGCAAATGTACCATGATGGTAAGGTATACTGATAATGGGGAAGGCTATGCACCTGCGGGGGCAGGGAGTCTGTGGGAAGTCTCTGTACTTCCCTTTCAATTTTGCTGCTAACCTAAAACTGCTCTAAAAAATAAAGTCTTAAAAAAGTCTTCATTATCTTTAAAATATAATTTGAGTTTTCTCTCTTAGATTTGTAGGTGTCAATATCTAGTGTCCCTGAATGGTTGACTAAATTGTGAAGAGGGGCAGATGTGAAGAGGGGCAGCAGCCATATCTGCTGCCTGGTTAATCACAGTCATGAGACACTAGCAATTGTTAAATGCATCTCAGGTTAAGAGATGTTAAAATGCTGAAGTAAAAAAAAAAATACAGCTTAGAAGCAACATAATTATTTCAGATGCCTCCCTGATGAGAGAAATCATTTGAGCTCAAGGAACTGAACCATGCAGAAATCTGAGAGAACAGCATTCTAGGTAAAGGGAACAGCAAGCACAATGTCCAGGGGTAGGATGAACTTGGATGTATTTAACAGAAGGAAAGAAGGCCAGCATGACAGGGATAAAATGAGCCATTAACAAAGAGTAGTGAGTTCAGTGTCAAGGCTGAAACAAAGTCCTGAGTCCAGTATTGAGTCTGGTTTCAAATAGGATAAAATGAGATGCTGGTCCAAGGGTGAACACCACGTATTGGATTTGTGTCTACATGCAATTATTATTTTATATGTTCTACATCTAAATATTGCTGAGGCAGCCACTTAACCAAAAACCTTTACTGAATCCAAATGTCACTAGATTTTGTTAAGATTATTAAATAATTAGGCTTTACAAAAGTCTCAGGGAGGCCCAAGCACCTTGAGACTGTGAGACTACTCACCCCTTGGATCTGGACTTCGCAAGATGAATATTACTTAGAATCATCATTGTGGTACTTCATCCTAATTCTTTGCACATATTTTTACTGAGTGGAAGTCAGAACTTGAGACCCCCTTGACTTGAGGTCTTGAACAAATGGCCCTGACTACTCGGTCTGCCACATGTGTGTTGAAAATAGTTCATAGGCAACTGAGAGGATAAGGTAGTACTACATTCTAGCCCAAATTCCACTAACTCAGCTCTGAGTCCTGGGACTGGGCCGCGTCCACCAAAGGGGGCTTTTGTTTTGTTTTGTTTTATTTTTTCTTCTACTTTGCACAAAGTCCCCATATAGGCCAGCTTTGGGCCACCTCAACTTCCCCCTCACCTTTCTGGATTTTCTATTATGATTGTTTGTATAACACTTTCTAATTTTCACAGGGCTTTAATCTTATTCTCTTGTCACACAAGGCAATCTTCTTACCCTGGTTTTATAGAGAAGTGAACAAAGGATCAGCAAGACCATCTGGTTGGTCCAAGGGTTTCCCCTGAAGAGTGGCAGAACTGACTGTAAGTCACAGGGCTTCAGCTGGGGTCTCACTGTATGCCCTGCTGTCTCAAGCGTGATGTTAGCGGAAGGACCATAGCACTGGCTGAACTGATGCTCCTGGTGTAGAAAGCTCCAGGGGCCTTTCTAATCATGGAAAGTGCTTCTCCATCCTTTTACTTTCCACACTCATTTTTCTGCTGGGCCAGCATTTCTCTCTCTTCTTCTTGTCTTTGAAAACAGAACAGCTGCTATGACCACTAAAAGTGGTGATTTTATTTCAAAAGACAATCACCAATTTTTTCACTTCTTATGAATTTTATATTCTTCTCACAGTTGTTCATGGTACAGAAGGGAAATGTGTTAAGAAGAGCAGCAGAAAGACGACTTAATAGATTCAGATGTGCTTCTTTAAATAACTTGTCCTGGTGTCTATAATTGTGGTACCATCATGGAGCACATCAGGCCACAGCGTCTTCCCAGAGGGTTTCAGTCTCTTCAGGCAACCTCCTGCCCAGATCATGCTCATCTTTCCATGCCAGGCCTCCTTCTAGTTGAGATCTCAAGAGCCAAGGCTCAAATTCTTTCCAACCCATCCTAGAATCACTTCCCACATCAGAGTTTGAGGAAATATCCGTAACCATCTTCCCATAGGCTGTGACCTCTCCCGTTTCCAGAAGTCAGGAACTCTCTCACTTTCTTCTCTTCCACATTTTTTGTTAACTCCAGAAGTCGGAATAATATTAAAGCAGTTGCTTCTGATGCATATGGAGATGGAAACAGGTGAGTGAGAAACTTTTCACCTGCTGACTACAAAGAGAGAATAAAGACAGTGAAGTAAATTTTGAATAGTGTTGAATTTCTCCAATTCAACCATCCATTGAGCTTCGGTTGCCTCTGTGTTTTTATGTTAAAACAGCCTGTATTTTTTTTTTAAATATTTTTATTTATTTCCAGGAGAGAGAGAGAGACAGCGTGAGCAGGGGAGGGTCAGAGAGAGAGGGAGACACAGACTCCGAAATGGGCTCCAGGCTCTGAGCTGGCAGTCAGCACAGAGCCCGACGCGGGGCTCGAACCCACGAACCGTGAGATCATGACCTAAGCGAAAGTCGGACGCTTAACCGACTAAGCCACCCAGGCGCCCCAAAAACAGCCTGTATTTTAAAATGATGATGGTAACAGGTACAAAGTTTTCTGTTTTGTTTTGCCTTTTTTAAAAAAATGTTTTATTTATTTCTAGGAGAGAGAGAGAGAGACAGTGTGAGCAGGGGAGGGTCAGAGAGAGAGGGAGTCATAGACTGAAACAGGCTCCAGGCTCTGAGCTGAGAGTCAGCACAGAGCCCGACGCGGGGCTCGAACCCATGAACCTCGAGATCATGACCTAAGCGTAAGTCGGACACTTAACCGACTAAGCCACCCAGGTGCCCCTATTTTGTTTTGCCTTTTAAACAATGTCCTTATTTGGCAAAATACGGTCACAAAGCTTTAAGAATGGAAGCTATTGTGCTAAGGTCTGTGGTACAGGATGAACAAATCCTCATTATGGGAGGTATTTCCATTTTCCTCTCCTGCGTGTTTCACCTTATGGCCAGACTGGCTCAGCAATTCTCAATCTATAATGGAAACAATGTTCTCTGCCAAAATGTTACATGCAATTATTCTAAGAAAGAAACACACAAAGAACTTACATACCTATTACAAAAGAAATGGTTAAATATATCCTTAGTTAAATATATAATGGGGATATCATAATGCAGTTAAAAGAATGAAGCTAATGTAAATTTATCACAGGTAAAGCTCTTCCTAACCAAGTATTTTATTCAAAGAAGGAGTATATTCATTATCTAGTATATTAGTTTGAGATCTCCAGAGAAATGGAATCAATAAATGTATATCCTCTAAATCTATTTACTTACATGCCTACCTACCTATCTATATTCTATATATATACATATGAGAGAGAGGAGAGAGAAAGAACAATTTATCATAAGGAATAGGCTCATGCAATTATGGAGGCTAAGAAGTCCAAGATCTGCAAGTGGCAAACTTGTGAAAAAATGTTCAGTTTTCCGGGAGGGATCACCATCCCAGACTTTAGCCTCTACTACAAAGCTGTCATCATCAAGACAGTATGGTATTGGCACAAAAACAGACACATAGACCAATGGAACAGAATTGAGAACTCAGAAGTGGACCCAAAAGTATACAGCCAACTGATCTTTGACAAAGCAGGAAAGAATATCCAATGGAAAAAAGACAGCCTTTTAACAGATGGTGTTGGGAGAACTGGACAGCAACATGCAGAAGAATGAAACTAGATCATTTTCTCACACCATGCACAAAAATAAACTCAAAATGGATAAAGGACCTGAACGTGAGACAGGAAACTATCAACACCCTAGAGGAGAAAGCAGGAAACAACCTCCTTGACCTCCACCGCAGCAACTTCTTACTTGACACATCCCCAAAAGCAAGGGAATCAAGAGCAAAAATAAACTGTTGGGACCTCATCAAGATTAAAAGCTTCTGCACAGCCAAGGAAACAACCCAGAAAATTAATAGGCAACCAACGGAATGGGAAAAGATAGTTGCAAATGACATATCAGATAAAGGGTTAATATCCAGAATCTACAAGGAACTCACCAAACTACACGCCCGAAAAACAAACAACCCAGTGAAGAAATGGGCAGAAGATATGAACAGACACTTCTCCAAAGAGGACATCCAGATGGCCAACAGACACATGAAACGATGCTCAGCATCGCTCCTCATCAGGGAAATACAAATCAAAACCACACTGAGATACCACCTCACGCCAGTCAGAGTGGCTAAAATGAGCCAATCAGAGAACTCTAGATGCTGGCGAGGATGTGGAGAAACGGGCACCCTCCTACACTGTTGGTGGGAATGTAAACTGGTACAGCCCCTCTGGAAAACAGTGTGGAGGTTCCTCAGGAAACTAACAATAGAACTCCCCTATGACCCAGCAATAGCACTGCTAGGAATTTACCCAAGGGATACAGAAATGTTGATGCATAGGAGCACATGTACCCCAATGTTCATAGCAGCACTCTCCACAATAGCTAAAACATGGAAAGAGCCTAAGTGTCCATCAACAGATGAATGGATCAAGAAGATGTGGTTTATCTATACCATGGAATACTCCATGGCAATGAGAAACAATGACATCTGGCCATGTGTAGCAACATGGATGGACCTTGAGGGTGTTATGCTGAGCGAAATAAGTCAGGCAGAGAAGGACAAATATCATATGTGTGCACGTATAGGAGGATTAGGAGGAACTTAACAGAGGACCAAGGGGGAGAAGAAGGGCGGAAATGGTGGGGGAAAGGGAGAGAGGCAAACCATGAGAGACTCTTGAATGCTGACAAAAACTGAGGACTGGTGGATGTGGGGGGGAGGAGGGATGGGCATGGAGGAGGACACTTGTGGGGATGAGCACTGGGTGTTATGTGGAAACTAATTTGACAATAAACTATTTGTAAAAAATAAAAAAATAAAAAAAAATGTTCAGTTTTCGAAATCATTGGGATTTCAGAATTCGTGATAAGAGACTGTGGATCTATTATTAGGGAAAGACAGAACCAATGAGTAATGGGTACACACTCCATTAATTAATTGACTTATATAGAACTGATGCCCTTTGGAAGATATTTGTGTATCTTTGTTAACTGGGGACATCTTCATTACTACCCATTTGCCCTGTAGGGGAGAGGCAGCCTTTTGCCCCTTACCACTGTCCCCTAGCTGGGACAAGCTCTTCCTTTAACCCCCCACCATAACTGAGATAGGTTGGCAGGGAAGCTTAGCGGCGGCAGTCACTTCTTACTAACTTTAGAAGCAGCTTCTCTCAAAGATGCCACCACCAAAGGGATCCTGCCTTGACTACCTCCCTGTTTGGCTCCAGGTCAACATCATACTCTCAGCAAGGACTTCAAAAGAGATAAAAGTTTTCCTTCCTCTCTAGTTCCTGCCCCTCCTCCATCCCTAAATTTTGCACCCCAATAATTTACTACTACTAGCCAAGTGGATGATGGCCAGTAGAATTATTTCCCTTCAGAAGAATCACCACCAAAACAAGGCCATGGTTATCCTAAGCTCTGCCTCCTCCCACCCATCAGGATAAAGATAACACAATGGCAGTCAACATCAGCACATTCTGGGTTACAGAATTTCAGTGGGCACATCCACAATCCATTCTGTGCTACACTGGACCACAGAGGTAGACCAGGCGTGTCTGTCTCTCCTGCAGTTTTAGAGCTTCTCCCGTAGTTCTCTGTGCTCTATTCCACAAAGAAGAACACATATACACATCTCCAGGAAACAAACAGAGCACGGTCTAAATCTCAATATGGAAAGTAATCCTTTCTCCTGTGGAAGACACAAGTCTATATGGTCTGGCTTTGCTAAAATACCACTGTTTGGCAAGACACACTAGTTTTATATTACAAAATAAAATACTTTATTGTTGCTAAAATTGATCTCTGGGCTCTGGTGGTGTCAGCCAGTTTTCTCCACTGTAAAGTTCCCTGTCAACATTTTACCTAATATTTGTAGTAACCTTAGTTGATCCTTCACTAGAGGATGAAAACTGATGATGGTCTATCCCGTCATTGCTTCTTTACTCATGAGCTGGCATTTATCTACAAAAAGCTTTTCCTCAGGGCTCTTGGCTAGCTCTGTCAGTGGAACATGTGACTCTTGATCTTGCGGTTGTGAGTCTGAGTCTCACAGCAGGTGTAGAGATAACTTAAAAATAAAATCTTTAAGAAAAAAAACTTTTCCAGGGTGCCTGGGTGCCTCAGTCAGTTAAGCGTCTGACTCCTGGTTTTGGCTCATGGTTTTGTGAAGTCAAGCCCCACATTGGGCTCTGTGCTGGTAGAGTTATTTAAGTTATTTAATAAATAAACTGAAAAAAAAAAAAACCTTTTCCTTATCTATGAAGAATTTTTCTTCATTAGTTATTTCATTTCATTTATATAAGAAAAGCAGGATACTTGATTTCCCCCCCTTTTATTCATCAATGTTTAAATATTACATTACTTAGTAATCTGGCAATTTCCAATGATAAGCAACGTGGTCTTTATTTTTTTTCCAATGTGTTCTTTAAAGCATCATCATAAAATCACAGATTTATACATATTTGATGTTCAATTCATTGCAGTCATTACGGTTTTTGTTTAACTTTTAAAAGTTTACATTTGTATCTCTTTTCTCTTACAGTGAAAACTCTCAATTTCCAATGGTATTAACACAATTATTTATCTGCCTTTCCCCCTATATCATATCACTATTTATACTACAAATAAGACGGCTAAATGCAGGATAAAACTTCTTCACAGTTCTTTTTTCTTCAGAATACATCCTACTAGGGATGTATTGCATTTTAAATGAAGTAATTATTTTATCTACAGAGCTATGGTACCAAATTGATATATGGTTATGTTCATTTCTTTCCATTTATTTTCAATTTTAGGGATTTATTTTTCTCACTTTCTAATTACATAAACCATTTATATGATTCTGAAGCTAAAACTATAGAACAAGATGCACCCACAGAATTTTTTCTTCTATCCTTGCCTGTTTATCATGCACCCTCTCTCCCAACACAGGAAACCATTTGTATTAGCTTTTGATGTATTGTTTCATTGTTTGTGAAAAATATAAACAAATATTTTCCCACCATTTCTCACACAAAAGGTAACATACAATAAAGTCTCTTGCATTTTTGCTTCATTTCACTTAACAAGATAGCCTGGAGACTGTTCCATACCAATGTATCAAGATGTTTCTCATTCCCTTCTACAGCTGCATCTCCATTGTTTAGATACGCCATGGTTTATTAAGCCAGTTCCCTGGCAGGTGGGTTGTTTACAGTTTATAGGTTTGTGTCTTTAATTTCATATTTTTGCAAGTATATCCTTGGGGGACATTCCTAGAAGTGAGATTGTTGGGTCAAATGTAACACTGCCAAATTCTGCCTCTACCACCCCCCCCCGCCCCCCCACCCCCCGCATGGTGGTTATAAATTTTGCCTTTCTACAGGCAATGAAAAGAATCCAAAGTCATGAAGGTTTTTCTCTATTCTTCTATGAGTTTCATGGTTTTAGCTTTTGGCTTTTGTATGTAAATCTCTGATCCATTTTTTAAATGTTTATTTATTTTTGAGAGAGAGAGAGAGAGAGAGAGAGAGAGAGAGAGAGAGAGAGAGCAAGCAGGGGAAGGGCACAGAGAGAGGGAGACACAGAATCTGAAGCAGGCTCCAGGCTTGGAGCTGTCAGCACAGCTGGGCCGGAAATCAACAAACTGCAAGACCATGAGCAGAGCTGAAGTCAGGTGCATAACCAATTTAGCCACTGAGACACCTCCTCTTTGATACATTTTTAGTTAACTTTTGTACATGATGTTAGGTCAGGGTTCAAGTTCATTCTTTTGGACACGGATATCCAGTTTCCCCAGCACTATTTGTTGAAAAGAATATACTTTCACCATGAATGATATTGGCACCTTTGTTGAAGTCATTTGAACATATATATGACAGGTTATTTCTGGGTTCTTGATTCTATTCTATTGGTCCTTATGCCAATACCACACTTTTTGATTACTGTAGTTTTGTAATAAGTTTTTAAATTAGAAAATGTGAGACCTACAAGTTTGTTCTTCTTTTTCAAGATTACTTTGACTATTTGGGGGTCCTCTGAGATTCCTCTGAATTTATCCTATGAATTTTCAGAAGGATTTTTCTATCTGATAGGGATTGCATTAAATCTGTAGATCAGTTTGGGTAATACTGACACCTTACCACTATTAAGTCTTTCAGTCCATGAATACAGAATATCTTTCCACTTATTTATGTCTTCTTTTATTTCTTTGAGCAATGTTTCATATTTTCCAGTGTCTGAGTCTTTCACCTCCTTGGTTAATTTCTAAGTATTTTATTCTTTTTGATGCTGCTGTAAATAGAATTGTTTTCTTAATTTCCTAGTTGGATTGTTCATTGTCAAATATTTCCCTTACTATAGAAAGGCTGAGCATCTTTTCACACTCTTAGGGGCTATCTGTATTTATATTTTAGTGGAACTCTCTGTTCATATCTTCTACTCATATTTCTACTGTGCTGTTGGTATTTGTCTTCTCAATTTTTAGCAGATCTTTATATATTACTAATACCAGCTCTTTGGAAAGGGGCTTGAATTACACAGGTATATGTATCTGTCAAAAATTAGTGAATATACACTTAGGTTTTGTGCATTCATTGCATTTAAATTTTATATCAGGAGAAAGTCAAACTTAGGTGACTGATAAATGGAGCTGCTTTTTAAAAAAATTTTTCTTAATGTTTTATTTATTTCTGAGAGAGAGAGAGACAGCATGAGCAGGGGACAGTCAGAGAGAGAGGGAGACACAGAATCCGAAGCAGGCTCCAGGTCTGAGCTGGCTGTCAGCACAGAGCCCGATGCAGGGCTTGAACCCATGAACCGGGAGATTATGACTTGAGCCGAAGTTGGATGCTTCACCGACTGTGCCACCCAGATACCCCTAAATGGAGCTGCTTTTAACCAAATCAGGCATCTGGAGACTAAAGAGATTTTATGAGGTTAACTTGGACATGTTAAATTTGAGGTATTCTGGGACATCTGCTTCCCAGTTTCCTCACCTGCCAAATGTAGACAGTGATAGTATTCATCCCACTGATATATTAACAATCAACTGATACAGTATATGTGAATACATTTTGTTAATGTTTAAGTGCTGTATTCATGTCATCTTATATCAGCCCTGCACGTATCCATAGTCTGATGAAAGGACACAGAGGAGAGATTGAAATATTGTCTGCGTTTGCACAAAAGCAGCATCATCCATCTAGTTCAGTAAGACAGGAGACGCTGGAGGAAAATGCTGAAGAGAATGAAAAATGTGGATAGTCAAGAAAGAAATATAAGATAACAAATCATCAATTAGAAATATACCCCAGCTGCTTCTAAACATAATAAACTGTCAAAGCTTTCCATCAAGTAGAAGAAGACAGAGTTACAATGAGATCTGGGAGAAAACACATATTAAAAAATTCAACTGAGCAATTAGTAGCAGCATTTACTGTAGATTAGAAACCCTCTACAGAATCACTTCTGCCTTGTAACAGACGTAACATATATTACAAACTGTTGTTACTGTTCAATTTTCATCTGCAGACAAATTTAAAGTTAAAATATAATATGTCTTTAAAGGTGATTGCAAGTTCAAACTTATCATTATGGAGACTGCTTCCTAACTCCTTGATTATATGTTCAGAAAACATCTAGGAAGTTCAACCATCTGACTGGTTAGATAGTATTTGGGTGTGAAATGTAATTCTTTAATGCATGCTGTTCTTCTAGAATTTATAGGCAGTGCTGCATTCTTAAATTTGTTTTGCTTTTGTGAAGTAAGCAAATTATCTGACTTTAAACCTCAGTAAAACTATTCAATTAAATGCAATACATAGCTATTGAAGATATATCAAGGCCAGGCAGGGTGTGGTCACTTCCCTCAGGGAACAGATAATCTGGAGGCCGAGAGGCCTCTAAACAAGTATTAAGGAAAGTGAGTGGGTGCACACGGAGAAACACAGTGAGAAACCAGCTGGCAAGTATAAAAACATGGTAAAGTGTGAGGGGTTCTTTCCATCTAATCAAACTTCTCAACCTTCTTTCTAGCTTTCAGGAAATGAAGAAGCTAAAGAAATGCAGGATGGATAAAAGAGAGTAAGACAATAAGATGCCATCAGAGATCACAAACTCAAAGTTTTATGACTCGATTGGAAATGATCTGAATAAGGATCCGAGAGTCCATCTAATGTCAAGGTCATCACCACCCTTGATCTCCCTTGGTGGGGCACACAGCACTAGTCTGCCAATTAGTTCAGCTAGCTGTAGTCACAGGATCTGCAGCAACTCCTATAAAGAGTGAGGGACTATTTGCCCAATTCTTGAATCTAAATTGGCCTCTGGGTTTCCTCTGATCCACAGAATGTGGCATATGTGATCTTGCTTGTCTCCCAAGGCTATGCCTTAACAAGTCTGACAGCTTCTGCCTACACTCTTTTAGAAGCTGCCCATAGATGGACAATGTAGCCTGTGAAGGAGAGGGCATGCCCTGCTCTCTATGAAAGAATCCTCCAGAAGAACTGTGGCCCTCAGTGGTTAGTATCACTAACAGCCAGACATGTGAGGTCACTTTGGACTTTCAGCTCAGCTTACTCTCCAGCTCAGGGTTTGGAAAACTACAGCTTAAGGGCCAAATCTAGCCCTCAGCCTGTTTTTATGTTGGGCCCTTGAGCCAAGAATAGTTTTGCTTTTCAAAGGTGTATAAAGAATGAAATAAATAAGTAACAAAGAATAATATGCAACAGAGACAAAGTCTAAAATATGGGGTGCCTGGATGGCTCAGTCAGTTAAGCGTCCTACTTCGGCTCAGGTCATGATCTCACGGTTTGTGGGTTCGAGCCCCGTGTCGGGTTCTGTGCTGGCAGCTCAGAGCCTGGAGGCTGTTTCAGATTCCGTGTCTCCCCCTCTCTCTGCCCCTCCCCTGCTCATGCTCTGTCTCTCTCTGTCTCAAAAATAAATAAGCTATAAAAAAAATTAAAAATAAATAAATAAAATATGCGTTACTGGCCCTTTACAGAAACTGTTGCTAATCCCTGCTACAGCTGAACATAACTGTATACGCCCAAACAAAACCACAAAGGAAACATCCAACCAACTCTCAGAATTGTGAAAAATATTAAATTGATATTTGTAATACATGGGATAGTTTACCCTACTGCAATGGATAAATTAATCACAAGAAGCTAAATGCTATACAACAAGCAAGGAGACTGCCTCAAAGGAAATACTCTCTTAAAGGTTTTGAACTTTTCCTTCTCACTAATTTAGGAGGATTTCTTACGCCGATTTGCTGTCCGCGCCTCTGTTTTGTATTCTAGAGAGGTTTTGGCAGCTACACATACATATTATTCATGGGACATTCAAAACATTGTTTTGATTTTTTAGAGATTGAGAAAGAGCGCATGCATGAGTTTGGGAGAGAGGAAGAGGGAGAGAATCTTAAGCAGGCTCCACACTCAGCATGGAGCATGACAGGGGGGCTCAGTCCCACACCCCTGGGATCATGACCTGAACCAAAATCAAAAGTGGGATGCTCAGCCAACTAAGCCACCCAAGTGCCTCCAAAACATTTATTTTTAAGAATTATTTAGCGTTTATTTATGGGGATGGGGGGAGACAGAGAGAGAATCCCAAGCAAGTTCCATGCTGTCAGCACAGAGCCTGACATAGGGGTCAATCTCACGAACCAAGAGATCAAGACCTGAGTCAAAATCAAGAGTAGGATGCTTAACTGACTGAGTCACCCAGGCACCCCCAAAACAATTTAAAAACAAGTATTAGACAACAACTTTTCTTAAAAAAAACAACAACATGGTATTTGCAAGATATAATATTAATGTCTTAACACAACTTTCCAAATACAAAGGTCTTTTTTTTCCTCCCTAGATTAATCTATTTGCAATGGAGCCTGCCTAGTTTTGTTATCAATAAATCTCCTTTACTTAGTGAGGTAAATTGTCAGCCAAGGTGGGGTGAAGAATGGCTGTGATAAAGACATCAGCAAGAAGCAATCACGTTACCCTTTGCAAAGGGCACAGGTACTCCCAGGGCTGGAACCAGGAAAAGAATCACAACAATGATTTAGATCTGAATATTCATTCAGCCTGGAATTCCACTACTACTATCTAAATATGGTTTTATTGTACACCCATTTTTGACTCCTATATCTACCTATATTATTTTCAGAGAACTTCCAAATTACCACAAATGATTTTTAAATCCATATTTCACTCTATTCTTTCCCGTTAGCAGACAAAAGACTTTCATAAAGAAGTAGCAGATGAATTTACAGGAATCTGTAAACAAAAAGAAACGGTGGGCCATATTTATAGTCAGTGCAAATTGGGGATGGGCAGTTACGGTGAGGGTCAAAGTTAAACAGATGACCCAGACTCACCAGATTTTGAGCAAAGGACTAATATGACCAATACTACACACCTTAATCTGCATTTGGCTTAGATCAGTGTGGTAGCTCCTTTCCAAATATGTCCTCCCTCCCCCACAGTGAGCCTCATCTCCTGGTGATCATGCCATGTCTGATCCCTTTCCTTGAATCCTGAATAGTCCTATACTTGCTTTTGACCAACAGCATGTGGTAAAAATGATGCTACATAACTTACAAGGCTCATTTTTTGCCTTCTAGGTTCTGTCTTGGGACTCTGAGTATGCTGATGAAATTCAGATCAGCTGTCAGGGGTACGAGCAGACACTAATTTGCTGATAACAACTGAAAATCACTGATACAACCCACTGACTTTAACTTACTAAAAATTGTCCTCCTTTGACAAGTACGGATTAGGCTGTCTGTTTGGAACTCTCCATTTGTCTGTAGAATAGATGATGCACTTTGAGAGTTCTCTTGTGGAAGCTGAGGTTGTCACTGTTATATGGCACGAACTGCACATAGCTCTTGCCCAGCACAGCTTATGAACTTAAAATGGATGAGCGCACACCTGTAGATATTTCTATGAGCCAGAGATCAGAGGACAACATGCAGAGATTACACAGTGTATTGCATACTCTTGATCTGTTTCTATTATTAGAACTGAGCTGGTAGTGTAGATCAGGTATGCCCAGGTAAATAAGGAAACTCCTCCCGAATTTTATAAAATCTTCTTAAAACATATATCACAAGACCTATAGAAAGCATCACTGCTTTTACCAGAATTATCCACAGGAGCTCTAAAGTGGCCCAAACTCTAAAGAGACCAGAGTTTTACTATTCTTTGAATAAAGCTAGTATTTCATACAATGAAGGTGATCTGAGGTAGCAAGAACCAGAATGAACCAGATGATTATCTACCCGCCCAGGCAAATGGATTTCTAATCTGTGTCATCCTTGCAGGATCTAAGACTTTCTCCTACAAAGACTTCCGAAGCTTCTACCCTCTCAGATTACCTATTAACCACAAAAGGGAAAGTAGACTTTATAACGGACTATATAGAGAAATCTAGAGGCCAATTCAGATTTCAGTTATTGATACTGGGACAACCTATTATATATTTAAAAATTAATATTATGTGTTTAATATTTAATACTATGTTCTTCTTGATAGGAAACAAAATGAAGAGCATCTCCTAAAGTCTGGATTCTTGACATCTAATCAAATCTCTTGATCTTCCTTCTAGTAATAAATGTGGGAGTTAGAGAAAAAGGTTAAATGACATCAGGAGGAAAAAAGAGGTCTAACAAATGGAGAAAGCAGAACTCTCTGCAAGGTTAATACCATGAAAACAAAAAATGTGAGGGGCATTGTTGTGCATTAAGAGACAAATATAGGGGCGCCTGGGTGGCTCAGGCGGTTGAGCACCAGACTTTGGCTCAGGTGTTGGTCTCCTGGTTCGTGGGTTCGAGCCTGTGTCAGGCTCTGTGCTGACAGCTCAGAGCCTGGAGCCTGCTTCAGATTCTGTGTCTCCCTCTCTCTCTGACCCTCCCCTGCTCATGCTGTGTCTCTTTCTCTCAGATATAAATTTAAAAAAATTTTTTTAAATGTTAAAAAATAAAAAATAAATTTAAAAAAAGAGACAAATATAACCAATGCAATGCACAAATGCTCATTGCACTACCTTTCTACAAAACTAATATATAATATTTCTTTTGACAACTGGAGAAATTTGCATATGGGCCAGATATTAGGTTATATTATCAAATTGTTAAGTTTTTTTTTTTTACATGTGATTAAGTTTCTCATGTGGTTGCATGGAGGAATGTCTGTTTTTATTCTTGGGAAATGAAGGCTGAAGTGTTTAGGAGACAGAAAAAGCAATTGTGGCAAAATGTTTTAACACTTACTCATCCTTGGAGTTAAGAACTTGGGTGCTCACTGAACTGTTCTTTCAACTTTCCACGTGGGGAAGCCGAAGTCAAACTGTCCACAGTCCCACAGCCAAGCGGCCAGAATGGGGAACTGTTTTCAAATGGCACTATGCCAGGGGTGCCAGAAGAGAGGGGAGGAAATATTATTTCTGGATTAATTCCGCCACCTCCACCCAAAGACCGGTATGACCAGAACCCACAGAGCAACACCCAGGTCCCACGCCTAAAAAAGCCTCGCCACTTCTTCGAGGGACCACTAGTCAATGACAACTCTGGGTAGGACAGACTTTTCCTGAATTCTCCACACCAAAAGAGTTTCAAGACAGATGCCCGAAAGCAAGCGACTTCCTGGGACTCCTGGTCCTACACCAGACCACAGTAACCCCGAGGTGTCCCACCCTTCATTCCCTTTCGATTCTAGAAGGAGAACACACTTTTCTTCTAAGATGAAAGAACTTCCCGAGGTTTCTTCTTTCCTTAAGAGCTCTGTGCGGACTTGAGCAAGTAAATCCCTCCAGAACTGCTCGAGGCGGGGAATTTCGGCGGCTTGAAAACAGGGCGAAATCCCGGCCCGAGGCACGCCACGGCCCACCCCCTGCCCGCGTCAACTGTAAAAGGCATACCTAACAGCGCCGTACTCGGGACGCAGCGATGGCTCGGAGCGGCGGAGCACACGCCCAGGGAGGGCGCGGAGCGGCGGGCCGGGTGGGGCCCGGCGCGCCGGGGCTCCGGGCCCGCGCGTGCGTGCGAGCGAGCGAGGGGCTCCCGGGCTTCGGCGCGTGGTCTGCGCGCGCCCGGCCGTGCGTGCGGCTGCGGGAGGCTGCGTGTGCGCGCGGGGCGGCAGCAGCGGCCGCCTGCCCGCCGGTGTCCGAGCAGGGTTCGCGCCGCGCGCGGGAGGTGAGTGCCCGGCCGGGTCGCAGGGGGCGATCGGAAGCCTCGGAGACCCCAGGGTGGGGTGGCGGGACCGGCCCTGGGACTCGCTTCTCCGGGAACAGCAGTTGCGGGGCCCGCGAGGCCAGGAGACCCGCAGGGCGGTGCCGCCCACCTCGGCCCTCTGGCTGAGCGCGGCCGGGGTGCACTGGAGCAGCCGCGTCCTGGGGCTCCCGCCGCTGCGAAGAGCAGCTGCTGGATCCCGATCCGCGCGGGATAAGGGGCCTGGCGGGGCCGTGGGCGACACTGAGGGACTCCGGGACGTATAGCGGGCCCAGGCCGCGGCTGCAAGGAGCACCCTGCCGTGCCTGCTCTGCCCTAGGGCGCAGTCCCCTGAGCCCCTTCGCTTTGGGCCTCTCTGGCGACAAACTCGGGGAGCAGTCCGGAGCGCGTTAGCCGCGGCGGCGAGGGAAAGGACGCGGGCTGTGTCTCAGTGTCGGTGGATTTCCCAGCAGGCCCGGGGCGAACCCATTCCCAAGGCGCCAGGGAAGGGCCTGGGAATCGAATTATGAAATATGGGAGGGTTCTTTTTCATAGGGAGGGTTCGGAGGAGTATGGACCTAAGGAGGAGAAAGGGCGAATTGGACAGAGAGAAAGGAAAGCCCAAGGAGCTAGTGTACACAATTTATAAGAGGCGATCTTAACGGGCATACAGGCATTTTCAAAGAAATCTGATACAATGGAGTCTTACTTTTCCAAGCAGTTAGGAGGGATGCCAGTTGCAAGCACGCGTTGCATTCCCTATTTCTTTCGCTTCCACTCCCACTGCTGGACTAGGAGAGAGATTTGCAAGGCCGAGATGGTTTTCTTTTCCTCTGTATTTTGCAAATAGTACCAGCGTTTAGGACCTGGCTGCCTTGTCAGAGAAGGCTACATCCAAGGAACAAATGACCAAATCATCTCTCTCTCTCTCTTTTTTTTTTTTTCTGTTTTCAGAGGTAAACAAGATTTGAGTTTACAGTCCTCGAGTGAGGACAAGTTTGTGTTTTAGCTTTCCCCAGGTGTCTTAAATGGATGTAGGGAGCTGATTTTGTGCTCTCAGAATGTGTTGATGTCTGATAAAAGCACATCTGAACTTGTATCAGTCTAAAGAAGGGAGCTATTTATTAAGAGATAAGAGCCTAAGACATTTTTTTCTCCTAGACTAAAAGGTTCATTCAAATGAATAGTCACTGAGTAATTCCACCCATTAAAATAAAACCTGTTATCAAAACAGTGACCAAATATTATTCCAGATTGGATGCATGAAGTGATTTGAGAGCAAGGACGAAGAGAGCATCAAAGCTTTTCCAAAAAGGAAGAGAATGCCAAGACAGTATATGATAATTTGCTCCTGTAACAGTTTGCTAGGTATAGTACACTGATTTTCGGTGTTTGATTGCCCAGTGTTGTTGAATTATGACTTAGATATATTCTTTTTATGTTCTTTTGCTCAGTAGTTCACAGCACATGTTTTTAATTAAAGCATGGACTATGGAAAACAGAAAAACTAAAAAAGCTAGTGCTTTAGTCTCATCTGAAATTCTGTGGGTAAGTTCATCTTACTTTAATTTAGAAATTATCCTGATTGGTTAAAACTGTCAGAGTCTCCTTTACAAGAGTTTAAGGATCATTTACACAGCTACACATTCTGTTGTATATGCTAGTATATTTTTTCCCTGAAGAATTTGAGGAGTTGTAAGAGTTAAACTTTACTAAATCATTTTGGATGATGCATATCTTTCTAAGAATTGGAATATTATTAAAATACTGTGGTATCTCAGGAAAATTTAACTATATAAACTTAATTTGGTGGCTATATTCAAGTTCAGACTCAACTCTATTCCTAAGAAAATAACTCCAGTGAATACTTTTTCTTCTTTTCTTATCCCTTGAAATGATTTGCCTTCTCTCTGTGCCCAGTCTGCAGCTCTGTTCTTTCCACTGTTGGGTGATATGGGTAGAATCCCATTTGAGGAAGTACGTGTCTCCCACTCACAGCTGTATAATGTCCAGGCCAAATATGCTTTTCTCTTACAGTTCTAACAGTTATCATTGCTCATCCCTGCTCACTGTGTGGTAACCACACTGTACAGCTTCATAAATGAGGCCAAATGTGAGAGGTCAAACAGGATGCTTTTAAATGGCTTTGCACAGCAGATGCATTTAAAAGTTGCACTTCATTTAACAGCAGGTCTTTGGTAAATATCTCTTATGGGACTATGAACAATGGTTTTGTTTCAGTAAAAAGTTGGCTACTCTAAATATTTGCTTTTGGTACATTGTGAATTAGATGAGAAGGGAAGGTGAGGATATGAGCAGGAGGCATGGTGGTTGGCAGGAGGCTCCTCTAGATGAGAAGGAGATGAAGCCCCAGAACATCTTGAGGATGAGGCTCTGAGATGCTGCAGGATGGAAGATTTGGCTAGGGAGATAACTTGTACACCTTGAGGCTCTGAGAAATCAAGGAGTAAAACCCAGAAAGCTAGAATACATTATTAATTTTTCATTCTATGTGTTTCTGACCTGGAATTAGTGAGGAAACCAAGCCTTTTGTTGTCGATAGTATCCATAGCCTAGGTTAATACTTACCAGCCCTGCCTACCCCTCTAGGAACTGTGTCACATGGGGAGCATGTTATCAACACCAGGATCCCCTCTTCAGTTGGGGTAATGAGGAAACACAGAGAAGAGAGATCTTAGGAGACTGAGATTTTCTTGATGTTCTCAGGTATGCCAGTTCATGGAGAGAACACTTCCAGACCAACAGTCTGATTGGTAAATAAAGTGTTTTTGGAGCACAGCCACACCTATTTTGTTTAATATTGTCTGTGGCACCAAGTGGGTGTGATAGAGACCATAGGAAGAAAATATTTGCTATCTGGCCTTTTATTGAAAACAAAATTGGCCACTCTTGGGTTAGAACTTAGATTTCTGCTAAACTCCTAACCATTTGCATTTTGAACAGCTTTTTAAAGTTAGCATAAAGAAGCACTATGTTTGACTCCTTTTTTGGTAACAGACTTTGTTTTCAAGGATGGAGATACCTACTTTCTAAGAGGAAAAATTATAGTCAACTCTTACCTCTTAATATGAAATAGTTCCTTTCTCTAAACTGATGTAGGTTCTATAATTTGTGCTTTTATCAAGCACCTACACATTCTGAGAGTGCAAACTCCACTCTCTGCCCTGGACCCTGGCCACACATTTGGAGACATTTGAGCTGGGAGGTCGCCCTCCCATCTTCTCAAGGTGGGCTTTACTGATAACGTTCATTCTGAAACTTGGAGTCACAAACCGTCCTCCGTGTTCTGCATTGTGTCAGCAACCTGAAGGCAAGACAGATGTCTTCTTCTCCATTGCATCCCCAGCCTCTAAAACAGGCCTGGCATACTGACTGACTCAATGAAGAAAGAACAGATGAACGAATGAACAAAAGACAAATAACTGCGGGACTTAGCCTGACAGACAAGAATGATTATATATCTTTTAATATTTCTAATCTGAGGCAACAGGGATGATTCCCAGGGATAGGAAGATGATATTAACTACAGCAGCTTCCCATGTCCTCTTCCTCCAATGGGTAGAGCTGTTTATACCAAAACAGAGACAGGAAGCCCAGCTTTCAAGTCAGCCTTCCTGCTGTTCAGCCTCACTTGTGTGATCTTTGTTCTGCTCCAGTTTTCCTAGGTTCTCTCCAGACCCAGGCACCTTCTTGCCTCTTTCCACCAGCTCTGTCACGTGGCTCTTTCAGACTGCCCACCCCTGGGTGCAGAGGTACGTTCACTTTTGCTGCGTTTGGCTCTTTGGGTCAGTACTGTAGTCTCACAGTCCAGCATGAGCCCTAGAAGTATATGTTGAAAAATTGCTGCCTGTGGAGAACACAGTGGCCATGATGGATCAGCCAGTTTTGAAACTGATGAGGCACTGCCATTGAGCTCACTTTTCCATTTTTTTTCAGACAGACTTTTCAGTGCCCTGTGCTCTCCAGAGAAACTTCATTCTTGCGTGCTATGTAAGGCTTCCCTTGATCTTCAAGTGGAGGAACCTTCTGGGTTCCAGTGTTTACCAAAGCTAATGTTTACCAAAGCCCAGCAATTTATTCAGGGTTATGTGGAATATAAACTTATTAACATTCTTGCCAGGAGTTCCTCCATTTCTGAAAAGTGTACTTGAAGGGAAGACTAGTTGGCAATTGTCTCGGTGAGAATTAGAGCTGAGCATGATTGGCTTGGAGATTGAACAGTGTTTTCACATAGGAGTCCCCATTTTTTTTTAGTTCCTGGCTAGCTTTGACAGCTCTTCATCCCTGATGAAGATCAGAGGTGCTGCACTACGTGGAAGAAAGTATGAAGATGCCAGGCCAGCGAGATTATAAGAACAAATTAGGAAGGGTGCCTTGTGGTACAGTGGTTTCAGAGCCCCCTTGGGGGATGAAGATGCCTGGGTTCCCAGCCCTGCTTGCTGGCGGTGAGACCCTGACTAACCATCAGGTCTCCAAATCACAGTCTCCTCAACTGGAAAATAAATGCTGTAGTAGTAGTAGTGCCTACCTCATAGATTGTTTTAATCAACAAACAATAGATTGTTTTAATCAACAAACAAACAATAAAGTATGGAAAGTCCTTAGTCCAGTGCCAGGACCAAGTAGGGGCTGTTGCTAAAATTATGGACAGAGGGGAATGTGAAGAAATGGATGAAGTAGAAATCAAGTTCTTTTTAATGTAAACTTCGTTTGCCCTGACAGAGGAAAGCATATTTCATTTTTATGTATTATTAAATTCTGCAAGGATAGTGGTTGCAGTTCATTCAGTCAGTAAATAAAATTTGATTCTCTATTATATGTCCAGCTGTGCTTCAGAGTAAGAGGGAGAAATGTAAGCTTTATCAAATATGCACAATCCTTAAAATAGATTTGATGCCACTTGAATATTTTACACCTCAGTTTAAAAAGGTTAATGTATTTTTGTAATTCTCCTCCAGCTGCCAGAAGTTCCTGTTGTAGGACTTCTGACAGTTCAAATCATCCCCAGGGATAGGAAGATGATGGGGCAGGAGGAAGGTCATGGGAGATGGGAGCATGTGTAGAAGAGGAACTGAAAAAGTTTACATTTGGCATGTGGATCTCTACTACTAGTGCCTGTGGGCTTACATGCTCATGCGAGCAAAACAGTAGGAACTTAAAGATGCTGGAGGAAACCTCATCTTTGGACTCTGAAAGGAACCTTACTGGGACTTCTGGCTGGCTCAGTCGGTAGAGCATGTGACTCTTGATCTCAGGGTTCTGTGTTCAAGCCCCACATTGGGTGTGGAGCCTACTAAAAAAGAAAAAAAAGAAAGTTTACTGATCTAGAGGGCAAATGTGGATAAACTAGGATTTATTTGCATATTTACGTGTGCTGTAGACCATATATATGGTATTATATAAGAGACACTGGGAGCTAGCTGCGTGGTTTGTAAATGGAACAAATGTAAGCAAATAAGTTAAAGGAGCACATAGTGGACTTTAATAATCACAGTAGTACTATCTATTTAGTTCTTACTGTGCCGCAGCCCCATCCTAAATGTTCAACATGTGTTATTTCATGAAACGGAGTTTCTGATTCACTGGAATCAGATGGGGTGGGGCCCGAGGCTAACAAGTTCCTAGGTAGTGCCCATGCACTGTACTTTGAATAGTGATGTTTAGAGCAAAACATTGGAATCACTTGGAAAAGCTTTAAAAATACTGCCGCCTTAACCCTCTGTAACTCTCATTTAGTTAGTCCAGGGTATACCCTGGCTTCCAGAGTTTTTCAAATTTTCCAAGAGATTATAATATGCAACAAAGTTTAAGGATCACTGGGTTCAAGAAGAAAAGGGAAGAGAGACATAGACATCACTGGTTGTGCTTGTTTCTAATTATAATCAGAGGAGGTCAGAATGGTAGAGTTTTATATATATGGTAGAGTTTTATAAATATGTTCAGTTTGAGTGGGTACTAGTAGGGAAATTTCCCTCATGATGTATATTGATATGTGTGTCTCTTTATTTTTAATTAAAAATAATTTTTTAAGTTTATTGTGAGAGAGAGGTAGAGAGAGAGAGAGACAGAGAGACTCCCAAGCAGGCTCTGTGGAGCCTGCTGTGGGGGTTGAACTCATGAACTGTGAGATCATGACCTGAAGTCAAGAGACAGATGCTTAACAGACTGAGCCACCCAGGTGCCCCGTGGTTCTCTCTCTTTATAAAAAATAGGACATGACTGATGTGTGTAATTATGATTTGTATTAAACTCAATGTGCACAGGACCCTGTTTAGGCTATCAAGATTTCTACCTTTTGCGGTATTGTTTTTTATGTGGAAGAGTCATAATGTTGTCCAATTGGCAGTAATTGTAATTGTAATTATCTTTAATGATAGCACATGTTTTCTCCTTGGATGATCCTAAATCTAGTATGCATGGGCTTAGAATTTTATTGAAATGTGGTTTTTTGGTGTTTTTGTTTGTTTTTGCATGTCTGGACCCTTTTTTTTTTCCTTAATGTTTATTCATTTTGAGAAAGAGAGAGAGCGAGAGAGCGAATGGGAGAGGACAGAGAGAGAGGGAGACAGAATCCCAAGGGGACTCTGCAGCTGTCAGCACAGAGCCCGATGTGGGGCTTGAAATCACAAACCATGAGATCATAACCTGAGCTGAAGCCAAGAGTTAGATAGATGCTAAACCACTTAACCGATGCCCCTCATGCCTGGACCTTTTAAAATGAACATGATCAGAACCAGTGCAGCCTATAAGAGGAAGGCTTTGTATCAGAAGAAAGCCAAAGAAAAGTAAGCATAATCTAACAGATTCAGAGATTTACTTTTGGATTCAATTTATTCTTGGGGATATTTTCTTAATAAAAGGGGTAAAAGCACATTACCAGACCATTTGCACAGCATTCAGATACCCTTCTACCTACCGTGTGCTAGGCTCTGGGGATGTGGTGGTGAACAGGATGTGCAAGACCTTTCCTGTCACAAACCTCAGATTCTTGTGAAGGGAAAACAGTAAACAAATAATAGACATATAGAAAATCCCAGGCGGTTTAATTGCCTACAGGACAATAATGAAGGATGTAATTGAAAGTAGGGGCAGGAGAACCACTTAAGATAAGGGTCACGAAAGGACTCTCCTAAGTGACATATTGCTGGGATCCAAAGCAGGAGAAGGAGCCAGACTTTTCAAGAACTAGCTTTTGAGTTAGAGAAACAGCAAATACAGACTCCCCAAGGGAGGGAAAATTTGAGTGTCAGGGCTCAGAAACGAAGCCAGTGTGGCTGAAATAGGGGTGGGAGGAGGCGTGGCCGCAGACAAGATGTATTCCTGAGAGACAGCCTGGATAGATAGATCTTCTAAGAATGTTAACATTGTTGTCCTTAAGCTCTCATGGTCTTTGTGCTTTGTTTTTGTATTGGCAACTCTCTAATGAACATATGCTTGCAGTTACAACGTTTTATAGGTTTTCTTTTTAAAAATTTTGAATTTCCTTTCTGTTTGTGGAATATAACCAACATTTTTGTACCCCAGGAAAGAATTTCAGGTTATTTTGGCTTGAATAATTGTACCATTGCAATAATTCTTTGTTCTGTTTCTCTGGAGTCCTTGCATTTGGACTGATCCCTCCACCCACCCTCTCAGACCCCCAGTTTATATTCTAGTCCCAGCATATTTGTGATGCAAAATAAGAAGGTCTGTATCTGCATGAGTATCATTAGTTGTCATTTATTACTCTTGTTAATAACTCACATTTCAAGTTTTGAGGGTGAGAATCCTGAGTCTTTCCATGTAAAGATGATAAGGTTGTGATGCTGCTTTACTGATTTTAATCAAGGTTCGATGGTCATGAGGAATTAAAAACACTCAGAGTGATTCTGGCCAATAGAGATGTGGCAGACTCCCCAGCATAGGAAGGGTAGAGCCAAGAATGTGAGGTCTGGGGGTTCTTGGGTGGCTCAGTCAGTTAAGTGTCCGACTTTGGCTCAGGTTATGTTCTCACAGTTCATGAGTTCGAGCCCCGTGGGCTTCGTGCTGACAGCTCAGATCCTGGAGCCTGCTTCAGATTCTGTGTCTCCCTCTCTCTCTCCCCCCTCCCTTACTTGTTCTCTTTCTCTCAAAAATAAACAAACATTAAAAATAAAAGATTTTGTCCCTGCCACCTATAAGCCTGTGACTTTGGGCAAGTTATTGACTCTCCCTCAGCCTCAGTTTCCTCACTTACTCAAAGCAAACAGTAAAGGATTCAAGAGCACCATCATTTGTGGGCTGTCTTAAAGATCCCACGAGTTGGTGCCTGAGAGCAGTTCCTGGTGCTGTCACCACAGCTGGGCACCTAGGGCCAGCATGTCTTGCAGACACCTGCCAACACTGCACACACTCACAAATAAACAGAATGATCAGATTGCCAAGCTGTTTTAACGTAAGTATAACATGCAAAAAGAAAAGTGTACAAATTAGGAGATAAATTATCACAGTGAACACAACTGTGAGCATCTAGGTCAAGAAACAGAACACGGCTAGAACCCCGGAAAGTCCCCCCAGGCCCCTACCAATTATACTTCCTTCCTGTCTCTAGAGGTTATCAGTGTCCTAATTCTGACACCATAGACTGCTCTTGCCTGCTTTTCAAATTTGTGTAAATGGAATCATAGTATCTATTCTTTATATGTCTGGCTTCTCTAGCTCTACATATTTGAGAGACTCTAGAATGCCATGTGAGATTATAGTTTGTTCATTTCTGTTTTGTAGTAGGTGCTGGGTTTTTTTTTTTCATTAAAAAAACTTTTTTAATGTTTTTTTATTTTTGAGAGAGAGACAGAACACAATCCAGGGAGGGGCAAAGAGAAACAGGGAGATGCAGAATCCGAGGCAGGCTCCAGGCTCTGAGCTGTCAGCACAGAGCCCGACGCGGGGCTCAAACTCACAAGCTCTGAGATCATGACCTGAGTCGAAGTCAGAAGCCCAACCGACTGAGCCACCCAGGTGCCCCTGTAGAAGGTGCTGTTACATAAATTCATTTCTTCCACCATTGTTTCCAGGTTGGAGTTCTTATGGATGGTGTGCTATTATGAACTTTATGGAATATATTTTGGTATAACATATGTTACATATGCTCTTCAGTGAAGAGCACTAAAAAGTTTTCCAAAAACACTGAACAGTTTTGCATATTTTTTAACTCTAAATTACTGCTCAATTTACTAAAATTAGTTTATTAATTCAGTGAATACAAAGATGAGCTAGGACAAGATTTCCCAAAATGTAGGGTTCAGTCATACCAGAGACTGAAAATTAAAATAGGTTCTTCAGACAGATTTAGGAAACATTGCATGATATATCCTCTTCTCAGAGAATGTGTATTAGCATATTAAAAACTGAGAAGCCCTCCATTAAAAAAATACCAATTTAAGTTCATTTGATTTATTTTTGGGGGGTAGGGGTTGTCCAAAGAGCTCTTTTGAAGACTCCGTAACACTTGTGGATAAGACATAAATGCATCAATCTTTGGTGCCAGAAAGTTCTGGTGTTAATAACTGAGGAGAAGAAATCTGCATCTCAGTTCTTCTGCTCTCTTCTAAAGCATTGGGCGCAGCCAACCTCTTTTGTTTCTGGAAGTTTTCTGGGCTTTTCTATTATTTGCAATGTTTTTTCAGCTTTTATGGATCAGCCACCAAATGACTTGTAATTATTGGTGGCCAGCGGTGCACCCAGCATTGTGCTGGGCTTATGGGATAGAGAAGATGATTTGCTTAGAGTAAATTATTTAAAATCTAGTTGGTTAATGCACATCTACTTAATATGACCACAAGATCTTTTATCTTTGGATAAAAATTTGATCTTTTATCAAATGGAAATTATTTTAAAATTATAAATGTAATTTCTTCACAGTGATATATGATATTATTGTTGAAGAAGTCAGGAATAAAATAATAAATGTATTTCCTTGTTGGACCTTTTTATATTTTCTATTTATCGATGTTTTAGGTTCTTTCTCCTGGGACATGGGACTTAGAACAGTGCCAGACCTCCCAAAGCTTATTCTTGTGCTAGGTGAGCGCCTTCCCACTGTCCAGCTGTGAATCAATCCTAAGTCTCAGACCAGGCCAGCTTGATTTCTGTGTGACCTCATAGTGTGTCCATGTTTACATACCTGAGTGTCACTTTAACTTCAGAAACTACTGACTTTGCTGACTAAATAGTCCGTGTTGTTCATGTAAACCTCACAGTAACTGAATCGGTATTGTGGTACTTGGTTAATAGGTGAAAAAAAAAAGACATTTTTGAGAAGTTAAGTAACTTCCCCAAAGTCACATAACCATTAAATATTGCAACCAAGATTTAGGGTGAGCCATTTAACTCTGATGTCCAGGCATTTCTGTTATGCTTTTTTTCCTGTTTTGGTAAGTTTAAAATACAAAGACAACTAAAAATAGAATAGAATACCTGTGTTTGCATCTTCCCGAGTTAACAAATGCTAATTAATACTTTGTGGTATTTGTGGCTAGTTGGCTCTTTCCCCTTTTCACCACACACCCCCCTTTATTCTTCTACAGTAACATCCACGCTGCTGAGTGTGGGAGCTTTTACTGCAGTTTCTTTAAAAATAGTTTTAGGGGCACCTGGGTGGCTCTCATGGCGTGTGGGACGGAGCCCTGCCTTGGGCTCCATGCTAACAGTGCAGAGCCTGCTTGAGATTCTACTCCTCCCCTGCTCATTTTTTCTCTCTCAAAATAAATAAACTTAAGAAAAATAGTTTTGTGTGCATAGCTACTTTTGAAAGCTGTTTCTTGTGTGCCATTGAAAACTATATAAATTGTATTACATATATATGTAATTTTTCATCTTGCATATTTTACTCAGCATTTTTAAATACTCTCCAAATTGGTAATTCTGTGTACAAATCCAGTTCATTTATTTTATTTTTTGAGAGACAGAGACAGTGTGAGCAGGGGAGGGACAGAGATAGAGACAGACACAGGAACCAAAGCAGACTCCAGGCTCTCGGCTGTCAACACAGAGCCCGATGTAGGGCTCGAAACCACAGATGTGGGATCCTGACCTGTGCTGAAGGTGGATGCTCACCCCTTATATGTAGCACTCTAAAACGGGGAGGAAATTTTTTTAATTTTCATTGTTTTGAATTTTAATGTATTCATGTGTTTTTTTAAAGTAATGTAGCAAAGTAATATAAAAAAGAAATGCTCTCTTTCCTTTTCTGATCCACCCCATTCCCCTGCCCACTCTGTCTTTTCATTGTTTTTCTTGTACACATTCAAATATATATTTTTTATTTCCTCTTTCTTTTGACACAAAAGTTAGCACATTATAAACATTGTTCTAGTATCTTCTTCACGTAATATATTCTAAAATTTTTTCATGTCATTACTTAGAGAACATCTTCATTCTTTTTTAAAAAAACCTGTATAGTATTCCATTGCGTGGACGTATCATTGTTTATGTAAGTACTCCCTCGTTAATGATCCCTTGGGTTATTTCTAAATATTTGCTATTATAATTTTGTAGCTAATAACAATAAAATGCCTTAACATTTTAGACATACATAGCTTTGCCTAAAATAAATTCCAGGAACAGGGGTGCCCGGGTGGCTTAGTTGGTTAAGCGTCCGACTTTCGCTCGGGTCATGATCTCGCGGTTTGTGGGTTAGAGCCCCGCGTCGGGCTCTGTGCTGACTGCCAGCTCAGAGCCTGGAGCCTGTTTCAGTCTGTGACTCCTCTCTCTCTGACCCTCCCCTGCTCACGCTCTGCTCTCTCTCTCTTCTCTCCTAGAAATAAATAAAACATTAAAAAAATAAAAATTAAAAAAAAATAAAAAAATAAATTCCAGGAACAAAATTACTGAGAAAAGAGTAAATGTATTTGTCATTTGTATGTGTGTCCAAATTGCACTCCATTGAGGTGTTACTGTTTTCTATTCCACCTTAAATGAATGAGAGAATTTGTCTTCCTCTCTTTAGTTTTTATTCCTAAAATATTTTATTTATTTTTAAAATATCATTTTTAAATTCTTTTTTAAGTTTATTTATTTATTTTGAGAGAAAGAGAAAGAGGCAAAGAGAGAGAGAGAGAGAATCCCAAGCTGGCTCTGGACAATATATAGTCTTTCATATTAACAGTCTCTTATATACATGGTCTACTGTGTGGGCCTTCTTTTACTTGGACTAATGTTTTTCAGGTTCATTCATGTCCTGAATTCTTAAAACTGGTATTTGTTACAGCCTATATCAGTACTTTGTTTCCTTTTGTAGCTGAATAGTATCATTGTGTAGATATACCACTTTTGTTTATCTGGGAACATTTTCTTTTGTAGCCAGCTAACATTATCACACCTAAATAGATTAATAATCCTCCTGGCATCACCTAAGATCTAGGTTGTATTCAGATTTCTCCAGGATCCAGTCCAAGACCGTATATTGCAGTTTGTGTGTCCTTAAATCACTTTTAAACTACAGCCATCCCCTTTTTCATGGTACTGATCAGCTGAAGACACCATGCTAATTGACAGTCCCAGCTCCTGAATTTCTTTGAGTGCTTCCTGCGGCCTTCCTTAGCTTGTTCTGCTATCCT
The DNA here is from genome assembly GCA_017311185.1 of Proteles cristata cristata. Lineage (NCBI taxonomy): Eukaryota > Metazoa > Chordata > Mammalia > Carnivora > Hyaenidae > Proteles > Proteles cristata. Next base: position 16,287 of record JAESUZ010002201.1, on the reverse strand, counting down.
GTATTTCACATAAATTTTGATTAGATTCCAGTTAAACATTTTTGGTTAGGATTCATCAGAGATAATATTGTCACTTTACACTGTAGCTCACTAGGAGATAAATAGTATTAATTTGGTCCATCATTTATAATGCTAGGATTGCTGATTAGCACTCTGATTCCTCCAGTGTAAATTTTATATTGTTTCAGTCCCTGCGGATAAAAGGCAGTCTTTGGAGGTTTACTTTGGTAACTTATTAATCTTTCCTTTGATGGTTAAAACACTGATAATCATTGACTGAATTGATAGTTTCATGAGAGGTTGCAAAATGATAGCTTTCTTCTCTCATTCTGCTGACATTTATAACTGGCATTTTCCTCTTCAACTGTTGCATTTGTCCCCTTGAACTACAGATCATTGTGTAAAGCAGAAAAAAAAATGCTTGGCTTCTTCCTCATCCCCTCCCCAAACCAATAGTTTTCAGTTAAGTGGTTGATTTAATAGTGCCTCACTGAAAGGTAGTAAATTGATCTTACTCAGTTGCACATATTTTACAGTTTCCAATATGGTATTCTCTTTAAATTTATGGATTAAACGGAAACTGTGTATAGGAGTGTTGCATTTCCAAATAGGTTTCTTTTTTTTTTTTAAATGTGTTTTTCAAGTTGTTTTTGTCACAATTGTGGTTAGATAATGTGGCCTCTGTTAAAATGAGGTTTGTTTTGTGTGTTTTTTTTTTAAGTAATCTCTACACCCAACATGGGCCTTGAACTCAACATCCTGAGATCAAGAGTCGCATGCTCTACTGACTGAGGCAGCCAGGAGTCCCTGTTAAACTGAGTTTTAAAAGTTCTTGATATGGTTTATATAACCTAACCTGAACAGTTTTTAAATGAATATTTTATTTTGAAATAAAATACCTATTCTCTTAGATCAAAATTGTTAATATTATTTGAAATACTTACATCCTTATTTTTTGCCTGCTTGATTTAGAGAGATTTGTTAAAAATCTCCCATTAGGATTATATGGGGGCACCTGGGTGGCTCAGTCGGTTAAACATCTTACTGGCTCAGGTCGTGATCTCACGGTCTGTGGGTTCAAGCCCCATGTCAGCCTCTGTGTTGACAGCGCAGAGCCTGGAGTCTGCTTCAGTTTCTGTCTCTTTCTCTCTCTGCCCCTCCCTCGCTCGTGGTCTGTGTGTCTGTCTCAAAACTAAATAAGTGTTAAAAAATTTTTTTAAATCTCCCATTAGGATTATACATTTTTCCATTTGTACTTATACTTTCAGAGTTTGCTTTATATGTTTTTAAGGCTATGTTTTTATGTTTATATAGGTTCATGATTGTTAAATTGTTGGATGGCTCCTTTTACTAGTAACAAAATCTTATCCCTTTCAAGTGCTGTTCATTTAAAATATGTGACATGATGGAGCCTGAAAGGTCAGTTGGTTAATCGTCCAACTTCAGCTCAGGTTATGATCTCACGGTTCATAAGTTCGAGTCCCACATCAGGGTCTCTGCTGTCGGTGCAGTCTGCTTCAGATCTTCTATCCCCCTCGCTCTGCCCCTCCCCCCTCTCAAAAATAAACATTTAAAAATGAATAAATAAAATATGTGACATTAATTAACTATAGCAGCCTTCTGATTGACATTGTCATGATATGGTTTTTATTTGCTAATTTTAAAACTTTTATGTTGTTTTGTTTTAGGCATGCATCTTACATAAGCAGTATAATGGCAGAATTTTAAACCAAGTTGAGAATTTCTTTTAGTAGGTAGGTTTATATTTACTCTGATAGTACATTTATATTTACTTCTGATATATTTTGTGTTTTCTATTTGCCATGCATTTTATCTGCTTTTTTCTTTTTTATTGAATTGATAGCTTGCCATTCCTTCCTCCTGAGTTCACCTTTCTCCAACCTAAAATATATTCTGTTGATGCTTCTGTCAGGTAGTGTGTGGACTTTATAAGTTCTAGTCTGTTTGAAAGGGTCTTTATTTCACTTTCAATTCACTTGAAATCTCTAAAATTTATCTATAAAATAGGTATAGTAAAACCAGCTGGCCCACTGTATAGAGTTATTGGGGGAAAACTAATAATACTTGCAAACATTTCATCAACTCTTTAAATATGTGTGTGTATACATAACCTGCTTATATGTAAAGTGCTGTTATTATAAGCTAATGTAAGTCCTGTTAGATTTATATTTAGAGTTACTATATATTTAATTGATTTTTAAAATCATTCCTTACCATGTTGAGATAATATTTACTGAAATAAAAATAAGAGAGAATAATACCTAATAGACGTATCATGAATCGTACATGGTCACACTTTGAACTGAAGTAAGATGAAACTCAGAATCCTGCCTGCTCATTTACGGTTGCTACCATTCAGTTGAACTTTGAGATATGCAAGCATGAACTTTTTTTTAAAAACTGGCTTTGTTTTTATCTGTTTACAAAGATAATACACAAATAGCATGGAACATCTAAATGATACAAAAAGAAAAACGAAAGAAAGAAGAAATCTTCCAGAAATCCCACAAAGCAGAAACCATTGACATACTGAGACATATCCTTCTAGAAAATCTTGCTCAGCGTATGTGACTGTATGGGTTTAAGGACTCATACCATATAAGCAGTTTTGCAACTTGCATTTTTCATTTGCTGTATATCAAGGGAAGATGTAGGTGAGCTTCACTGCATATAATAAATAAATATATGCTATTGTATGGAGGGATCATAATTTTGTTTAACCAATTCTCAATTGAGAGATTTTTAAATTCTCAATTCTCAGAATTGAGAGATGTTTAAAATAAAACTTTTCCATATTGCTCTTTAGGATAAATTGCTAGGAGTGGTAATTGCTTGGTTAAAGAGTATACACATTTAAAATTTGGATACATGTTTTCAAATTTCCCTCTAGAGTGCATGAGAATACCTTTTCCCTCACATATATTGACTATTGTCATGGGTATTTTTCCCCTACAATTTGCTAATTTGAGATTTTTGTCAGTATTTCTGCTTCCTTGTAAGTTTGAACATGTGTTATTATTGATCATTTGTAGTTCTTGAGAATTTCTCTTTCACCATTTATTCTCATGTATACTTCATCTTGTTCTTAATTTGTATGTATTCTTTTTTTTCTTTGGGCTTGCAAATCTTTGTCATAAATCTCAGGTGTTTTCTTTTTCCCCACTTTGTTTTTTAATCTTTCATCCTTGTTTGTGTTTTTTTATGGTTTTTTTCCCATCAGTTTTTTGTTTGCTTTTTGCTTTTTAACCTTGTTCAAGAAAGTTTTGAAATTTTTATTTGATCAAAATTTCCTTTATGGGTTCTAGATTGTTTCCTTACAGTTGAGTAATTGAAAACTCTTCCCCATTTCAGAACTACTAAAATGTTCTTGCATATTTTCTTTTAGTGCTTTAAAAGATTCATTTTTCGGGGCGCCTGGGTGGCTTAGTCGGTTAAGCATCCGACTTTCGCTTAGGTCATGATCTCACGGTTCGTGGGTTCGGGCCCCACGTCGGGCTCTGTGCTGACTGCCAGCTCAGAGCCTGGAGCCTGTTTCAGTCTGACTCCCTCTCTCTCTGACCCTCCCCTGCTCACGCTGTCTCTCTCTTTCTCTCCTAGAAATAAATAAAACATTTAAAAATAAATAAATAAAATAAAAGATTCATTTTTCTTACATTTTAATCTTTAATCCATTGAAAAAATTTTTTGTATGAGGAGTGATATGTGTCAGTGACACCCTGTCTTTTATATCCTGCTCTGGTTTTCAAACTTGACTAGTAAAAGCCAGGATATGAGCATACTGAATCATGGCAGGAAGTGAGATGTGTCCCACTGTTTCTTTTCTCACTGTTTATTAATGTGCCTTGGGTTATTTGTCAATAGAGATGGAGGTGCAGAGGGGAAAGATGTGTTGGGAAGGGTTGCCTCCTGTGGATGCATACCTGGAACAGAGAATTAAAGAGAGGATACCAGCTGAGTGTTTCTTAGAAGTTTTGTGTTTCACTCATTTTAGTGACCCCTGAGTTCTTTATCCAGGGTAGTGAAACTCATATGATGACCTAAGATACCAGCTGGCATGAGAATTTAGACTCATGTTTTAAGCCTTCAATACCTAGTGCTGCTTTCCTATGATAAAGCCATGAACTCTTGAGTTCTGCGGACTAATGGTAACTTTTTTAACTTTTTGTTTCAATATATGTTCATAGCTCCGAAAGAAATTGGAGAAGGTGGGCTTGCTTCATTGCCCATCTTTGACTTCTAATCCCCTGACCCATAAGTAAATGCAGTTAAGTTTTTTATATGTCTTACAGAAACTTCAAGCATTATTTTTGACTACTACATACTACTGACTGCTCAGTTGGTGAAACTGAAGACCTTTCACTCAGAAGAAATAAATCAAGAAGGAGGTAAGAAACAGAAATATATTTATGGCTTTGAAACATATTTTTCTTTAGATAGTAAGGATGCATAGAGATTATTTTTTTAGGATAACCATTTTTGACAATAAAAACCAATTTAGAAAACACAAACAGGATAGAATGACTGCCAAGGGTGGAACACAGCTGGTGACAAGACTCTTAATGGCCAGTGAAATGCTTTGCACATGTTGTCACTCTACACTGTATTGACATCTTAAGTGTAGAGATGTGGAAACTGAGGCTCCAAAAGGAAGAACATACCTGCTTGCCGTGTTTGTTAAAGCACAGAGCTGAGGTGTAGACTCTGGACTCTGCCTTTAGAATCACCTGTGTTGTGGGTCCTTGAAAGACTTTTCCCTCTTTTTCGACTAGAGAATTCCTTTTCTCCTTGGTGCTGCTTTATTTTCTTTGTGGGCCCGTAGGCGGTAGATATCGCAACCATAGTCACATTGTCACGTTTAGAAACCATGGCTTATAGGGGCATCTGGGCGGCCTAGTTAGGCATCTGACTCTTGGTTTGGGCTCATGGTTCATGGGTTTGAGCCCTATGTTGGGCTTTGTGGTGATAGCATGGAGTCTGCTTGGGATTCTGTCCTTCTCCCTGTCTCTGCACCTCTGTTTCTTGCTCTCTCTTTCTCAAAATAAACAAACATATTTTTTTAAAAAAATACACACACAAAGGAAACCATTGCCTATAGAATGCATGTAAGATAACTTTTGTAATAAGATTTGCTGCTTTGAGTTCTTCCCATTATTGAAGAGTAATAGGGCCTTCATTGCCTATATATGATTATAAATGCTGCTCTTTACACAGTATACTTTCCTTGTCTGAAATTTATTCCATTGTGCTGATTTGATAGAATGAGACGTAAAACTGCCACCTGACAAGTGTTATATTAAACGCACAAGTTGTCATTGGCTAAGGTATAAATCAAGACCCCTAGGGCTGTACATGCAGTGCTTAGTTGCAGATGAGACAGTGTAGGAAGAAGTTCATTACTTCTATAATTCTTATTCTAGGTCTCTTCTGTTTCAGGTTTTTCCAGGAGCTGGCTGTGAAGGCTAGTAAGGGGAAGAGAGGAAGACTGGGGTGGGATTGACAGACCTACCTTTTATTCTTTACACAAATGGCAAGAGCATAACAAACAAGTCAGTGTGCATTGCACCCCTGCTGTAGGCCTCTGTCTGTCTTGCACTTTGACTATTGTGAGAAACACTTTGCCAACTAGGTCACAGACTACAAATGGAGGGGCAAGACACATATACATGAAACTGAGCTGGAGAGTTTGTAACATGTGACTTAAAATATAGGAAGCTCTAGAGAAATGAGAGATTACTGTGACCAGAAGTAATCAAGGCAGGTAAGATATGGCCAAATAGGGCAAGGAGTCTTGAGGTCCTGTCATTTTCATAGTATTAAGAGGCATAAGAGCTGTGTGTCCAAAGACCTAAGATTGACTCAAGGTAGAACCCTTGGGGGGCCAGCCTTCCCAAATAATGACACTAACATATGCCCTTCATAACAGATTCTGGGTTCCCAGAACCCTTCCTCCCAGATGATGGTGGGTGAAAGGGCACCACTGGAGCCAACTCAGTCTGCCCTTCATGTTGTTCATCCATCCCTTATTCTGCAGTCCCTTAGCATTGATATAAACAGTCTGTATCACACTGTCCTTCCATGTTTACCTATTGCCTGGAGGTCTCCTTCTCCTATCTCCTTCCTTTGGTCTTAGTGCCTGGTGTTGTCTGTTGGTGTGGAAGGTCTAGGAATCACCTAGCACATATTTGTCTTGAGATCATGGTGCCAAGAGAGCCCTGTAGGATCCTGACTTGCAAACCAGCCTCATCCTTGGGACCTAGTGCAGAACTGAAGTGACACCGTCACTCCAGTCTGAATGCTGTGACATTACTGCTCTTCTCATCTCAGCTGGAAGGTCCATCCCATGATTCTGATCTTGTGCAGGATTTCTGAATGGGAATGGTAAACACATGAAAACTCATTCCTATGGACAGACCTTTAATTTTAGCACTTGCTGTCCAGACTGAGCATGGAGTTCAGCCAGTGAGGTAAAAGGGAGCTGGGATGTGTTTTGGGCAAGGAAAAAGCTATTTCACTGTCTTGGCCATTTAAAACTTTGGAGATGCTTATCCTGTTTGTGTGTAGAGGACTTGCCTTTCAGGTGAAGAGTCTCTGCTCTCATCTCATCTCACTTGAATAATTGTAGCCACTGGGTTTTCCTTATTCCAGATTTGCTAGAATCCACATCCGATCACACAGCTGAGAAAGACCTTTGGTTTATTTGGACATGTTGCTGGTAATATCTCCTTGCATTAAATCCTTCACTTCTTTTTCCATAGTGGTGAAGAAGAAATGGAGCTTTTTTTATTATTATTGCAGATTTATTTTTTAAGCCCTCCATTATCTCTTTCCCTCTGGATATCCAAGACAAAATCATATTTCAACACTTATTTAAATCAAACAGGAAGTATTAATTTTCCCGAAGTAATGAAGGATATGTTTTTAACCTTGGTCTTGATGTAAAAAGCTAAAATGCACTCTTGGTTATTGGTGACCATTTGCTTATAGTTAAATGAAATTAAGTAGGTTGGGGTCAGGATTCTCGGTTTTGCTTGGGAGCTTTTGTTGTCCCAACTCTTTCACTTTCTGTAGACAATCAGATACCATTTAGTACTATGTCTTGGGTGGTGGAGTACTAACCAGATCTTTGATAAACTTTCCAGAACCTGAGGTTCGTGTGCTTCTGAGCTGCTGGATGGCCCTTGCTCTCTTGACCGCTCTTCCAAGTAGGATGTCACTGAGATCCCTCAAATGGAGCCTCCTGCTGCTGTCCCTCCTGAGTTTCCTTGTGATGTGGTACCTCAGCCTGCCCCACTACAATGTGATAGAACGTGTAAACTGGATGTACTTCTATGAGTATGAGCCAATTTACAGACAAGACTTTAGCTTCACACTTCGAGAGCATTCAAACTGCTCTCATCAAAACCCATTTCTTGTCATCCTGGTGACCTCACACCCTTCAGATGTGAAAGCTAGACAGGCCATTAGAGTTACTTGGGGTGAAAAGAAATCTTGGTGGGGATATGAGGTTCTTACATTCTTTTTACTAGGTCAGCCAGCTGAAAAGGAAGACAAAGTGCTAGCACTGTCCCTAGAGGATGAGCACGTTCTTTATGGTGACATAATACGACAAGATTTTTTAGACACGTATAATAATCTGACCTTGAAAACAATTATGGCATTCAGGTGGGTAACTGAGTTTTGCCCCAATGCCAAGTACATCATGAAGACAGACACTGATGTTTTCATCAATACTGGCAACTTAGTGAAGTATCTTTTAAATGTAAACCATTCAGAGAAGTTTTTCACAGGTTATCCTCTAATTGATAACTATTCCTATAGAGGATTTTACCAAAAAGCCCATATTTCGTACCAAGAGTATCCCTTCAAGGTGTTTCCTCCCTACTGCAGTGGGTTGGGTTATATAATGTCCAGAGATTTGGTGCCAAGAATCTATGAAATGATGAGTCATGTAAAACCCATCAAGTTTGAAGATGTTTATGTTGGGATATGTTTGAACTTATTAAACGTCAACATCCATATTCCAGAAGACACAAACCTTTTCTTTTTATATAGGATCCATTTGGATGTCTGTCAGCTCAGACGTGTGATTGCAGCTCATGGCTTTTCTTCCAAGGAAATTATCACATTTTGGCAGGTTATGCTAAGGAACACCACATGCCATTATTAATTTGACAAAAGCCTACAGAAAGACAGGATACTCTGTGGAAAGTATTAAAATTACTATGAAATATCTGATGGAAAACTCTTGGGAAGGTCACTGTGTTGAGTTACACTGAACTGTGACTCATGAAGAACCCACAGACTGGGGGCTGGAGGGTCACACTTTCATTTACCTAGATAAAAACTAAGTCAGGCCCTTTAAAGGTGATCTTAAGAGGAATTAAACACCTTATAAAGGAATTGGGAATTTTTGTTAGTAAAACTAGTAAGACCAAACTATTTGAACATGCCATTCTGTAGACTAGAACTTGTTAAAAGGGGTTCATTGAATTATAAGCTCATTAGTCCATAACAACGAAGCAATGTGAAGCTCTACTCATTGAGCCTTCTAGTCTATTAAGGTTTTTGTGTATATCTGACATGGATTACCAGTTTTTAAAAATACATAGTTCTGTGTAAAAAATTAAAGTTACACTGAACAAAATTTCATGTTTTGGTCATTCAGAAGGTACTTCAAAATGTTACAGCATTTCACAGTTACGAATTAGTATTTAATATTTCTTAGGACTTCCTGGTGTTTGAATGTTATGGTTGTTTCAGTACTGTATAAAGAGAATAATGAATTACTCTTTCATTTGAACTTTTTCCCACTTTTTCCACTTACTTCATTGATGAGTTTATTTCATAGCTCCATTAGTGTAAAGTCATTGGTCATTACTGCATATCAGTAATCTCTTAGACTTCCATAGATATTTTACTGTGGTAATGTAGAGAATTAAAGCAAAAAGATCTGAATCTTTGTCTTGTTTTTAAAACTACAATCCCTAGTGTTTTTATGTCACTCCATCTGTCTCATTTTTCCACCTGGAAACTGGGAATAATATACAATGCCAGGGAGCAGGTTTCCTTTTGGAAAGGACTCTCAAGGCAAAAAAAAAAAAAAAAAAAAAGACCCTGGTGGCTAGAATATTATGAATATTATTAATTTGCTCCATGTGTGTTCTCATTAACAATCAACTTGAGAATAAAGATGGAAAAAAAATGCTGCTCCTGTTACTAATTTCACATCAAAAGGAAAGCCTGAAAATATGGTCTGTGATCTCATCTGAATTCCGTGTATGTAGAAGCACATTTCTTCATAGGAGTGGTGATGTTAGGCACCTCTGACCCACTCTCTGGCCCCAGATTTTGGATATTGTGCAATTTCCCATTGAGGCCGATATGGGACAAGTGATTCCTTTTTTCTGGCTGACATGTTGGCAAAAGATAAAATCCATTGGCAGAAAATATAAACTTGAGAATATGTAGTCAGCTGTAGTAATACTGAAATACTTACAATTCTCCAATAAGAAAGGCTTAATTTCAATTAGAACTGTTATAATATGTGATTCTCTGTACAACAGAATCAGATTATCTTCATCTCCCTTATCTCAAACTTGATATCAGTTTGAGATATCCAATAAAATCCATTAAATGAACTATTCTATGGGATCCATCTATGTCCTTGCTAATCCCCATTCATAAGGAGTCACTTTCTTTAAGAAAGATGGTGGTTATTTTTGTGGTATGATTAGATTGGTTTTGCAGAAGTTTATATTGATGTTGGGGAAGCTAAGTCAAAGAATTTCTTAAGAGAGACTTTCAAGATAAATAATATCCTTTTAAAACAAAACAAATCACAAGTAAACTGAATAGTCACCAAATTTCAGAAGATTGTTTCTTTTCAACTAGAGATTGGGGCCTAAAAGATCTCTAAAGAGCTAAATAGTTATGAAAAACAAGCAGTTGGGTCATTATGTTTGTTTTTAACTACATGTTTTTTAATAGTCTAAACTTTCAAGTAGTAAATACCAGTCAGCTGTGTTATTAAAATTTTGGCCTTTGATGTTTAACCAAATAAACAGCATTTTTTATTTTAACTCATAGCAAAGTTTAGTGCTAGAGACTAACCTTGGGCTGATTCTCTCCCATGTGCCACAGCCCAGCCATCCCCATGGCCTTACACACTCTGCCTCACTCATTTACTTTGCTTGCCCATAGCATGGAGTTTATGACCCCTAGCACATTAGTATTTGCCAGATTAGGCTGCAAGAACAACTCGCAAATCTCACGTTGACAAGAGACAGGTTTTGCGCCCCCCATCCCCATTGCATGTCACTGATTGCAGGCATTGGCCACGACCTGCTGCCTGTATCTTCTCATCTCACAACATCCACTGCAGGGCACACCCTGTCTGGAACATGCCATTCTTACAGAGGGAAGGAAAAAAGCTGGCAAAACACAGTGACATCCACTGACCAAAGCAAATCCCATGCCAAGCCCAGTGTCAGTGGCAGGTGGGTGGTGTATTCTCACAGGAAATCGTGCAAATCATGGGGTGGCAGGCAGGAACATGTTCTAGAGGATGGAGAGTGAATAGTTGGGTACAGTAATATAATCTGCCATATCTAGTGTGTGAAGGAGATGAGAGGCTCGGGATCCGCAGTTCTGGGGCAGGCCTGAGTGGATTAGAAGTTTTCTGGCTGCTGGTGCTTTGATCCCTCTCCTGAGAGGGCTACCCTTTCACCCCTGTTAATCTTTCCCTAGCTCCACCCTAAATGTGCTGGGCATTATCATGTTCCTAGCAACTCACTACATGTAGAGCATCCAGAGCTGAGCTATTTATAACAATAGTATTTCTGATCACTAGGTTGGGACAACCTTGACTTGGAGTCTGGTAGGCAGTTATTGCAGGCTGGAGGGAAAGAGAGAGGAGTTGGAAGGGGGCCAGACTTCATGGGGCGGAGGGTGACTATGTAGCAGGTCCATCCTGCCATCTTTGATGTTGTTCTATCCTTTAATCCACTGGAAATTAATCTTTATGTTAAGCCGACTTCTCTGGATTTTGTGTGATCTGAAGACTAACTCTAATTGGAATCCCCCACACTCTCCATCAGCTCTTTGACTGTCCCAGTGTGGTTACTGTGGGAGTGAACCTTCAAGGAACTCCTCAAAATAGATGGCACATGTTGGTCGTGTTGGTAGGAGATGCAAGTTAGCAAGGCCCTGAAAACCAAGGGGAGATTTGAGTGGGCAGTCCCTTCACAGAGTTTGTGCCCAAAAGAAGGGCCATCTCATAGGGCTTGTAAGGACAAAGGAGAGCCCAACAAGGATAGATATCATCACTCTGAATTTAAGGTAAGTGATGGAGGCACAAAACTTGGATTTACTGGGTATTGTCAACACAGCCAGGAGTTTTAGTTAATGGAGTCTGCACAATTTTCAGAATCACAAAAGCTGAGAGGATTCTATACATTTACCTAAGATAAGGTTGCCCAAGTTAAGGGAAATGTTTCCACTGGCTAGAATTTAATAAGCTAAGACAATAGCCATAATTAGCTTATACTAAACAGAAGCTTAATTGGGGGTTATTTTTTCTTTGATTAATAGAATGGAGAAACTGTTCTAATTTAGTAAGTGCAGAGTCACGGATGATGGTTCATTGAAGGCAAAGAAATCTTTGCTAAGAAGATTTGGAAACTCTTTTCCTTGAAATGAGGGCATGTAACTTGTCCAAGGTCATTGTCAAACCAGGACTAGAATATTCCAGGCCCAGCTACACTGCCCTTCCCTTGGTAACCTCGAGTTTGGTTAGAGCACATTCCTCAATGGAAATACAGAAATCTCCAGAAAGGATTACCCTTCAAGGGTGGGAGGAACTTTGAGGTGCCAGTCTGTAGTTTCCAACAGATTTAAGGAAATGTGCGGCCACTAGGCATCTTGGGGAAGTTAGGTGGACAGACTACAGAGTAAGATACCAGAGGTGAATGGAGCACTGAGTAGTAACTCTCTAGTGGACAAGTGCTGTCCCCAGCAGTATGATAAGATCCTATAGCCAGCAAGAGAAGACCAGGATCCCTGATGACATCATACGAAGTTTGCTGCACATGCATTTCAAAATAAATGTGTCCATGCATATGGTCAGGGGGTTTGTGTATGGAAATGCCTTGGGCTGTGTAGGAGACAAGGGTGTCAATTTCAGGTTTCCAGAGGGGATGAGTGCCAAGACAAGTGAGAAAGTTCCAAATACGACCTAGGTCTTTATGTTACAGGTTTCTAGTTTTTTTTTTACAATTCCAGTGAAAAGGTGTCAATTACCCAGGAGAAAAGAATACAGCAAAATGACTGTTGCAACCCTCAATTCACCTCTAATAGGGAATATACTTGTTTGAAGTTTCAGACCCCAGTGCTGGGAACACTAAAATGGGTTCTCCTTTTTTTTTTTTTTTTTTTTTTAAATATTTATTTACTTTTGAGAGAAAGACAGAGACAGACTGTGAGCGGGGGAAGGACAGAGAGGGAGACACAAAATCTGAAGTAGGCTCCAGGTTCAGAGCTGTCAGCACAGAGCCCAAAGTAGGGCTCAAACCCACAAAAATTGAGACCAGGACCTGAGCTGAAGAAAGATATGTAACTGACTGAGCCACCCAGGTGCCCTGGATTCTCCTGTTCTTTAGGAAGCCTGACCCAGGTTGCCTGGGTTTAAATTAAAGCTTCTCTGATTACTAGCTCTGTGGCCGCTCGCAAGTCACTTTACCTTTTTTGTGCCTCAGTTTCTTTACCTGAAAGAGAGGAAATGACCTACCTCACAGGGTTTTTGACACACAGTAAATGCTATATGACAATAGGTATTTTTGTGTTATTGATGAGACACTGCATTTGGACTTTAAAATATTATTTCAGATTTGTCATAGAGTACCTACGCTTTGTGCTGGTTAGAGAAGTAATTTTCGACCCACTGAAAATGACAGAAGAGATGCTGCACGTCCTCCATGACTAGGTCAATAAAAGCCTTACAGCTTTTGCTGTGGTCTTTTGGAATGGATGCTTCCATAAGAAGTCCAACTACTCTGAGCCCAGCACACAGAAAAGCCAAGATAGCCATGTGCAAAGCCATGTGGAGAGAGAAGCGATACCTGGCCACATCCCATGCACCCACCAAGTCAGCTGCAGTACCAGATATGTGAGTAAAGAAGTCATTTTGAGCCTTCAGGCATCTCCCGCCCCCACTGTATAAGACCCCAAACGAGGACCTCCCAACCAATCCCCTTCAACCCACAGAACCATAAGAAATCCTAAATGTTGCTTTCAGCTACTAAGTTTTACAGTCGTCTTACACAGTTAAAAAAAAAAAAAATCTCTCCTCAAGGAAATTCCCCATCAACTTTGACCCTCTGTTGTGACTGAATGTGTCCCTCCAAAATTCATATGTTGAACTCTAATCCTCATATTAGGAAGGTCAGGAGAATCAAATCTTCATGAAAGCAATTAGTGCCCTTAGAAGAAGTCAGAAAGTTGGTCTCCCTTTTTCCACCATATGAGGATACAACAAATTTGTAGTCTGTAACCCTAAGGCGTCCTCACCAGAACCCGACCCTCTAATCTGGGACCTGCAGCCTCCACAACTGTGACAAATACCTTTCTGTTGTTTATAAGCCGCCCAGTCTGTGGTACTTTGTTATAGCAGCCCTAACAGACCTGCCCCAGGCCCCAGGCCAAGCCTTCTCCCCAGACATCTGGCCCTTTGCCCACAGTTGCAAGCCCTCAAGCCTGTTTGAGGTCACCAACAAATAATTTACAAAATGTCTTTTAATTCAGTCCTCGTTATGTTTCACTGTTGCCTTTTAGACCATGCAGGAGACAGGGTGGAGGTGTGACTTAACATTTCCCCATTAAGGAAGCCCATTCGAGAAATTTCCCAGATAAAAAGAAATCAACTTCCCTCAAGATAAATTACGGTCTTCACTTGCAAGTTTCCAGCAGCTGCAGTGACGATTTTAAATGCCACGCTTCCCTCTTGCTGCAGATGTAGAAACTATAGAGAAACAGGCAGGATGAGCTCATACCAAAATGTTAACAGGAAGTGCCTCTCAATGACTTTCCTGTTTAAAGTACCTTTCATTACTTCATTTTCAACAACGAGGACAGATTACTTGTATAAATGTTTTAACAAATATATTAATAAATTTAGATAAAGGTAAAAAGCAGGGTCAGAAACTGTCATAGGGAAAGGCTGATGGGGGACAGGGATCAAATGCTGTGCCTGCTGCTGAGCCACCAGCCCACCTTCCTGCCTTCCCGCCTTCTCCTGTGCAGGTAAAACTGTCCCCACCGCAGAGGCCACAGTGTGCAAACCAGTCCCAGTGGAACCTGAGGAGACATCTGCTGGCGGGCTTCTGGGAGGCTTGCTCCCTAATTAAGAAACAAACAAAAACAAAGGAGACAAAGGAGAAAGGCCCTTTTTCTTTGGTCAGATGTTTTGTCTACAGTGCCTGGATCTGCAGCTTCCATGTTGATCCCAAGAAGCGACAAGCCTAAAGGTCAGGGCAATGGGTTGTGATAAGCCGGGTCAACCCTGAGACCACTTACCTCTAGAACTTTTGTAGTGGTGCGGCCAGTAGTCTGTTCCTCACAGCCGAGGGCATCCTGACTGTGGGGCCACAAGGACAGTGTCCCTGCCCAGGACAGGTTGTGCCCAGGGTGAGTGGGGAGACATGAGGTGATCAAATTCTCCTCTGCTTTGTGGCCTGGTGCTTTGAGGGTGGGATAGATCTTGCTGGAGAATGGCGCCCCACCTGTGAGGCGGAGAGTGGGCCAAATAGGAGCCGCCTTCTCTCGGCCTGGAAGTGCTGCCTTCCATTTAAGGCAGCCCTGTCTGTGGTTCCGTCTGCAGGGAGGAGAGACAGAAGAGCAGGAGACCAAGCGTTGTAGCCCTGAACAGTCTGTACACCTCTCACCAGGGGGACCATGACTTCTTATTTGGATGAGAAGAGAGGCCAGGGCCACATTTGTTTCCCTTTTTTTTTTTTTTAATGTTTTATTTATTTCTGAGAGAGAGATAGCATGAGCAGAGGAGGGTCAGAGAGAGAGGGGAACACAGACTGAAACAGGCTCCAGACTCTGAGCTGTCGGCACAGAGCCTGACGCGGGGCTCGAACCCACAAACTGTGAGATCATGACCTGAACCGAAGTCGGACGCTCAACTGACTGAGCCACCCAGGCGCCCCCATTTGTTTCCCTTTTAAGGTCTAGTCCCTGACTCTCATCATATCAGAGATGGTTTGTTTTACGAACATGGCACAAAGTAGTTTCAGGGCCTGCTGGTAACAACACTCACTATGTTCTCTTCGTAAATGAGAAGCTGGAAAATCTCCGACTTGTGGTAAGTTCACAATGAAATAACCAGTGCCCGGGACACAGGTCTTATTCGTTCTTCCTACCTCGAGGCCGCTGTCATTACTTTATTCCAAATGAAGTGTATCAAGGTTTCAGGAGAGTTGAATACCTATAAATAATGATTCATTTGCTATTCAAAGGGTAAGTGATAATTAACTCTATCTCTTAGCTCAGTGGGTAGTAGGACAGTAACCTAACCTCACTTTGTTATTGAAACTCATGCTATTGAAAGTCACGGTTTAGTGCAATGTGACCCAAGCCATGAGGACTCCCCCATCTTAAGAACCCAGTGCCCTGGACAAAAACAGACACATAGACCAATGGAACAGAATTGAGAACTCAGAAGTGGACCCAAAAGTATACAGCCAACTAATCTTTGACAAAGCAGGAAAGAATATCCGATGGAAAAGACAGCCTTTTTAACAGATGGTGTTGGGAGAACTGGACAGCAACATGCAGAAGAATGAAACTAGATCATTTTCTCACACCGTGCACAAAAATAAACTCAAAATGGATAAAGGACCTGAACGCGAGACAGGAAACTATCAAAACCCTAGAGGAGAATGCAGGAAACAGCCTCCTTGACCTCCACCGCAGCAACTTCTTACTTGACACATCCCCAAAAGCAAGGGAATCAAGAGCAAAAATAAACTGTTGGGACCTCCTCAAGATTAAAAGCTTCTGCACAGCCAAGGAAACAACCCAGAAAATTAATAGGCAACCAACGGAATGGGAAAAGATAGTTGCAAATGACATATCAGATAAAGGGTTGATATCCAGAATCTACAAGGAACTCACCAAACTACACGCCCGAAAAACAACAACCCAGTGAAGAAATGGGCAGAAGACATGAACAGACACTTCTCCAAAGAGGACATCCAGATGGCCAAC
>JAESUZ010002200.1:0-11314 GCA_017311185.1 Proteles cristata cristata | reverse complement strand
AGCCTGATGCAGGACTCAAACTTGTGAACCATGACCTGAGCCAAAGTAGGACTCTCAACCGACTGAGCCATCCAGGTGCCCCCATGTATTTTCTTATAGCAGGCGTGGCAGACGAATACTTGAAGGAAAGGAAAGAAGAACATAAAGAGAAACATGCAAAATAAGCCTGCTATATAAGGTAATATAATGGATATATAATATATAATATAAATAATAAAAAAATATAAAGGTGTATAATAAGGTAAATATTCCAAAACATCTGAAAATATCTAAAGTTAAGTAAACAGGGGCAAGATGGCGGAGAAGTAAGGAGCTCCGTACTTGCACTCGCGCCCATACATCACACAGAAAAGATCTGAAGCCATTGGAAACCATACAAAACCTGAGAGACTCGGAGAAAAAGGACGCAGAATCCACTGAGAAAGTCTCGTAACGTGAGTGCGAACCGGGGAAGGTAAAATCGGGCCGGGATCGGAGCCTCCAGGGTGGGAGGCGATCCCCCTCTACCCTCTACGAGGAGTGAGAGGGGAAAAGGAGAGAGTCCGAGACAGAAAAATCTCCGCTCGGTGCATAGAAAGACCGTACTTGCCAAATACCTGCACACCAGGTCCCCTCGCGACAACTGGTCCTGGGGGAGGCTGAGCACACAAACTGCTTCTTTGTGCCGCTCCTGGAGGCTGGATTTCAGAGCGGCGGGGCGCCTGCCGCCATTGTAGCTCCAGGGCGGCTGGGACCCCTGAAAGAGCCGTGCAGACACCGGCCGTCCGCGCTCCTGGCTGGCTGGAACTCGAGAGGGAAGGCAAAAAGCTAAAAACTGGGAAATTTGCCTGTGAGTTCGTGTTTTGGGTGACGAGCCATAGAGAGACCCGGTTTTCCTCACTCCAGCGGGCTCGGGCTACGCGGACCCGGCAGGCAAGCCCCCGCGCATGCGCACCAGCCCGACCCAGAGAAGGAAGCAGCGATTCTGACTCCGCCCCCAGAGCTCAGCAGGGAACCTGGAATAGCCCGAGGGGGTTGTCTGGGAAGCTGTGTCTAAGGCAACTTCAGCGGGGCACGCGGACTGGGATTTGGAGATTGAAACTGGCCTGGGTTGAAGAGTGCAGCCAACTTCGGCTGCGTCCCCGGAACGGGGAGTTGACACGCCAAAAAAAAAAAGCGAGCTGCAGCGCGGGGTTCAAGAAGGGACTGGAGCACCGTCACTCTCCTCCCCACAATCGCCAAGGCAGAACCCCCGCCTGAGGCATCGGATCACGCCACGCCCATCCCTGCCTGAGAGGTGCCCTCCTCCCTTTTTTTTTTTCTTTTTCCCTTTTTTTTTTCTTCTTTCTTTTTCCCCCTTTCTTTTCTCTTTTTTTCTTCTTCTTTCTCTTTTCTCGCTTTTTCCCCCAAAACACTGACCTGATTAACTCTGGTCGCCAGCTTGCTTAAACAATCACAAGTCCATTCTGTAACTGTAAATTCTACACCTACCGACTTTTTCAGCTATTTCTCTCAGGAGTAATTAGACTATATAGTTTCTCTGGATAATTCCAGCATCCTTCTCTCACCTATCCAACCATATTCTACCCTTTACCTCTTTGAAAAAGTTTCTTATCCCTTCTGCCTGTTCATTCTATTTCCAAATCTGCCTTGTCTCCCCCTGCCTTCTCTCTTTTTCTCTATGCTCTTCAACCAGCACTGCATACACACGGCTATTTAACTGTAGCTGGGAAATCCAGGTATATGCTTTAAACCATTCTTTGTCCATCGGTTTCTTCTTTTTTCCTTTTCTTTTCCCCTTTTTGACCCTTTTATGTATTTTATGCTCCCTATTCGCCTTCCCTCTTCTGTCTTTTCTATTAACTTTTTCGTTTTCCCTCTCACTTTGCATGTTAGTTGAATTAGCCTGTGCGTATGTGTGCTCCTGCTCCCTGTGTGTTTGTCTGTCTGTTTTCTTTTCCAGGGCTACCTCAAGAAACAAGCTAGAGTACACAAAGTGAAGAGTCCCAAATATCACTACGAATAGGAAAATAAAATAACTAAGGTCCCAACAAAAGTGACCGAGGGATACCATTCAAAAAACAATCTCTGAAAGGATAGGCCCTGGAAAGTCAAAGAGTTTCTTGGATATAGCAGTGCTCATAGAAACAGAGAGCATAACAGGTCTTTAAAAACAACAAGAGCCTGAAAGCTAACTAAAACGACGAAACGAAAGAACTCTCCTCCAAAGAAACTCCAAGAAGAAATGACAGCTAATGAACTGCTCAAAACAGATATCAGCAGCATAAGTGAACAAGATTTTAGAATAATAATGGTGAAATTAATAGCAGGGCTTAAAAAAAACATAGGCGACATCAAAGAAACTATGGCTACAGACAGAATGGAAAATAAAAATAGGCATGAAAAATTAAAAAATGCGATCAATGAGATACATAATAAATTAGAGGCCTCCAATGCACGGATTGAAGAGGCAGAAAGGAGAATAAGTGATTTAGAAGACACCATTCTAGAAAAACAAGAAGCTGACAAAAAAGAGACAAACTGATCCAGGAACAGGAAAGAAGAATTCGAGAGCTCAGCGACACAGTCAAACGCAACAATATCCGTATCATAGGAATCCCAGAAGAGGAAGAGAGAGGAAAGGTGCTGAAGGAGTCCTGGAACAAATTATAGCAGAGAACTTCCCGGACCTGGGGAAGGAAGTCAATGTGGAAATACAAGAGGCTCAGAGGACTCCTCTCAGACATAACTTGAATCGATCTTCTGCACGACATATCATCGTAAAAATGGCAAAATACAAGGACAAAGAGAGAATTTTGAAAGCAGCTAGGGAGAAAAGGGCACTCACATACAAGGGAAACCCATCAGAATGGTGACAGACCTATCTACTGAAACGTGGCAGGACAGAAAGGAATGGCAGGAGATCTTCAATGTGATGAACAGTAAAAATATGCAGCCAAGAATCCTCTATCCAACAAGCCTGTCATTCAAAATAGAAGGAGAGATAAAAACCTTTCCAAACAAACAGAAATTGAAAGAATTTGTCACCACGAAGCCAGCCCTACAAGAAATTCTGAGGGGGGTGCTCTGAAGGAAAGGTTGCAAGGAACAAAGATTCCAGAGACACCACCACAAACATGAACCCTACAAAGATACAAAGACTCTAAACCCACATATTTCAATAATAACACTGAATGTAAATGGGCTGAATGCTCCAATCAAAAGACATAGGGTAGCAGAATGGATTAAAAAACAAAATCCATCTATATGCTGTCTACAAGAAACTCATTTCAGACTGGAAGATACCTTCAGATTAAAAGTAAGGGGATAGAGAAATATATATCATGCTACAGGAAATCAAAAGAAAGCCGGAGTAGCGATACTTATATCAGGCAAACTGGACTTTAAATGAAAGACAATCACAAGAGATGAAGAAGGGCACTACATAATAATTACAGGGTCCATCCATCAGGAAGAACTAACAATCATAAATGTCTACGCACTGAATATGGGAGCACCTAAATATCTAAAACAATTAATCACAAACAGAAACAAGCTTATAGGTAATAATGTGCTAATAGCAGGGGACTTTAATACTCCGCTTACAGCAATGGATAGGTCAACCAGACAGAAAATCACTAAAGAAACAATGGACTTGAAAGATACATTGGACCAGATGGACCTGACGGATATATTTAGAACTTTACATCCTCAGGCCAGGGAATTTACTTTCTTCTCAAGTGCGCATGGCACATTCTCCAAGATACATCACATACTGGGACATAAAGCAGCCCTCAAGAAATATAAAAGAATAGAGATCATACCATGCACACTGTCAGATCACAATGCTTTGAGACTTGAAATCAATTACAGGAAGAAGTCTGGAAAACTTCCAAAAACATGGAAGTTAAAGAACAGCCTTCTAAAGAATGAATGGGCCAATCAGGCAATTAGAGATGAAATTAAAAAATATATGGAAACAAATGAAAATGAAAACACAACAATTCAAAATCTATGGGATGCGGCAAAGGCAGTCCTAAGAGAAAAGTACATTGCTCTCCAGGCCTATTTCAAGAGATTAGAAAAAGCACAAGTCCAAAATCGAACAGCTCACCTAAAGGAACTAGAGGCAGAGCAAGAAGAATGCCCTAAACCCAGTAGGAGAAGAGAAATAGTAAAAATTAGAGCAGAAATAAACAACATAGAGACCAAAGAAACAATTGAACAGATCAATGAAACCAAGAGGTGGTTTTTTGGAAAGGTAAACAAAATTGACAAACCTCTAGCCAGACTTATCCAAAAGAAAAGAGAGCACACAAATAGACAAAATTATGAATGAAAATGGACTTATTACAACCAACCACTCAGAAATACTAGCAATTATCAGGGAATACTATAAAAAATTATATGCCAACAAATAGGACAATTTAGAAGAAATGGACAAATTCCTAAACACAGTCACTACCAAAATTCACACGGGAAGAAATAGAAAATCTGAACAGACCCATTACTAGTGAAGAAATTGAATCAGTGATCAAAAATCTCCCAACAAATAAGAGCCCTGGACCTGATGGCTTCCCTGGGGAATTCTACCAGACATTTAAAACAGAATTAATCCCAATTCTTCTCAAGTTATTCCAAAAAATAGAAAGCGAAGAAAAACTCCCGGATTCATTTTATGAAGCCAGCATCACACTGATTCCCAAGCCAGACAGAGATCCAGCAAAAAAAGAGAACTACAGGCCAATATCCTTGATGAATACGGATGCAAAATTCTCAACAAGATCCTTGCAAATCGAATCCAGCAGCATATCAAAAGAATCATCCACCAAGATCAAGTGGGATTCATTCCTGGGTTACAGGGCTGGTTCAACATTCGCAAATCCATCAATGTGATACATCATATCAATAAAAGAAAAGATAAAAACCATATGATCCTGTCAATAGATGCAGAAAAAGCATTTGACAAAATACAGCATCCTTCTTAATAAAGACTCTCGAGAAAGTTGGGATAGAAGGAACCTACTTAAACATCATCAAAGCCATCTATGAGAAGCCTTCAGCTAACATCATCCTCAGCGGGGAAAAACTCAGAGCTTTCCCCCTGAGATCAGGAACACGACAGGGATGCCCACTCTCACCACTGTTGTTTAACATAGTGCTGGAAGTCCTAGCATCAGCCATCAGACACCAAAAGGAAATCAAAGGCAACATAATTGGCAAAGAGAAAGTCAAACTTTCACTCTTAGCAGATGACATGATACTCTACATAGAAAACCCGACAGACTCCACCAGAAGCCTACTAAAACTGATCCAAGAATTCAGCCAAGTTGCAGGGTACAAAATCAACGTACAGAAATCGGTTGCATTTTTATACACCAACAATGAAGCAACAGAAAGAGAAATCAAGAAACTGATCCCATTCACAGTTGCACAAAAAACCATAAAATACCTAGGAATAAACCTAACCAAGGAAACAAGAGATCTTTATGATGAAAACTATAGAAAACTTATGAAGGAAATTGAAGAAGTCACAAAGAAATGGAAAAACATTCCATGCTCATGGATAGGAAGAATAAATATAGTTAAGATGTCATTACTACCTAAGGCCCTCTACACATTCAATGCAATTCCAATCAAAATTGCACCAGCATACTTCTCAAAACTAGAACAAACTATCCAAAAATTTGTATGGAACCACAAAAGACCCCGAATAGCCAAAGTAATCCTGAAAAATAAAACCAAAGCGGGAGGGATCACCATCCCAGACTTTAGCCTCTACTACAAAGCTGTCATCATCAAGACAGTATGGTATTGGTACAAAAACAGACACATAGAGCAATGGAACAGAATTGAGAACTCAGAAGTGGACCCAAAGTATACAGCCAACTGATCTTTGACAAAGCAGGAAAGAATATCCAATGGAAAAAAGACAGCCTTTTTAACAGATGGTGTTGGGAGAATTGGACAGCAACATGCAGAATAATGAAACTAGATCATTTTCTCACACCAGACACAAAAATAAACTCAAAATGGATAAAGGACCTGAACGTGAGACAGGAAACTATCCACACCCTATTGGAGAAAGCAGGAAACAACCTCCTTGACCTCCACCGCAGCAACTTCTTACTTGACACATCCCCAAAGCAAGGGAATCAAGAGCAAAAAATAAACTGTTGGGACCTCATCAAGATTAAAAGCTTCTGCACAGCCAAGGAAACAACCCAGAAAATTAATAGGCAACCTACAGAATGGGAAAAGATAGTTGCAAATGACATATCAGATAAATGGTTGATATCCAGAATCTACAAGGAACTCACCAAACTACACGCCCGAAAAGCAAACAGCCCAGTGAAGAAATGGGCAGAAGATATGAACAGACACTTCTCCAAAGAGGACATCCAG
The DNA here is from genome assembly GCA_017311185.1 of Proteles cristata cristata. NCBI lineage: Eukaryota > Metazoa > Chordata > Mammalia > Carnivora > Hyaenidae > Proteles > Proteles cristata. Next base: position 4,930 of record JAESUZ010002200.1, on the reverse strand, counting down.
ATGGCCAACAGACACATGAAGCGATGCTCAGCATCGCTTCTCATCAGGGAAATACAAATCAAAACCACACTGAGATACCACCTCACGCCAGTCAGAGTGTCTAAAATGAGCCAATCAGAGAACTCTAGATGCTGGCGAGGATGTGGAGAAACGGGCACCCTCCTACACTGTTGGTGGGAATGTAAACTGGTACAGCCCCTCTGGAAAACAGTGTGGAGGTTCCTAAGGAAACTAACAATAGAACTCCCCTATGACCCAACAATAGCACTGCTAGGAATTTACCCAAGGGATACAGAAATGCTGAGGCATGGGAGCACATGTACCCCAATGTTCATAGCAGCACTATCCACAATAGCTAAAACCTGGAAAGAGCCTAAGTGTCCATCAACAGATGAATGGATCAAGAAGATGTGGTTTATCTATACATGGAATACTACATGGCAATGAGAAACAATGAAATCTGGCCATGTGTAGCAACATGGATGGACCTTGAGGGTGTTATGCTGAGCGAAATAAGTCAGGCAGAGAAAGACAAATATCATATGTGTGCACGTATAGGAGGATTAGGAGGAGCTTAACAGAGGACCAAGGGGAGAAGAAGGGCGGAAATGGTGGGGGAAAGGGGGAGAGGCAAACCATGAGAGACTCTTGAATGCTGACAAAAACTGAGGACTGGTGGATGTCGGGGGGAGGAGGGGTGGGCATGGAGGAGGGCACTTGTGGGGATGAGCACTGGGTGTTATGTGGAAACTAATTTGACAATAAACTATTTGTAAAAAAATAAAAAATAAAAAAATAAAGTTAAGTAAACAGTGACATGTGGGAAAAGTGGCCTCTCAGCAATGATGACTGTTGGCTTATATCAATTTCCAAATTGTAGGTGGTTCCAAACTGTAGCTGATTTCTTCTCTGTGGATCAGAATTAGGTTTCTGGGGATGGAAAAAACAAAATTATAAACTCAATTTTCAACCAAAAAAAAACAAACCAAAAACAACAAAGAACTAGTGATAAGTGAAATGATCTCTTGGAGATTATTCCATGAATTCTATCTGCTTTAAAAGATGTTAAAGAATTTCTTATTTTACATGTTTCTTTGTTTTAAGCAGCACAAAACAACTCAAATTTATTATCTGGTGATTTTTATAAGTCAGAAGTCAAGGCACATGTCTCAGCTGGATTCTCTGCTTAAGATCTCAGGAGACCAACGTCAACGCACCAGCTGCCCGGCCTTGGGAAAGAACCATGTAATTGGGAGAATTCTCGTTCCTGTTGTTCTAGGGCCAAGATCCCTGTCCCTGCCCTGCATACTGAATGTCACCAGTGGACTGTCGAGTCCTTCTGAGGCTTGGGATCTCTGAGTTTCTCCACAGAATTTCTCTGCCTCCAGCTGGAGAGAGTTCTCTGCCGTTAAGGTATGTGTGATGAGACTGGACCCACCCAGTTAATCCAGACTAATCTCTCTCTTAAGATTTATGACCTCAATTACATCAGCAATGTCCCTTTTGTCATGCAACACAACTGTATTTTCAGGTTCTGGGGAATAGGATGTGGCCATATTTGGAGCAATGTAGTCCATTCCCTGGCCTCCCAAAATTTAAATTCTTCCCAAATGCAAATTACGTTGATCTCATCTCAAGGTGCCCAAAGTCTTCATTCTGTTATAGCTGTCAGCTGAAATGTCCCAAATCTCATCATCTATCTTCTAAATATGGTGCAGATGAGGCCTTTGATATAATCTCTCAAATACTCACTAGGGCACAATTTGTTTCTATGTGTGGCTCTGTGAAACTGAAGGAAACAGTTATCTGCTTCCAACATACAATGATGGGACAGACATAGGGCAATAGTTTCTAGATATTCTGGCTCACACAGGGAGAAAAATGGTAGGTCAAATGGAGTCATCATCCAAAGCAATTTAATAATTCAGCAGTTTAATAATTAGGTTTCAAGGCCTGGGAATATTCTATGGCTCTCGCCTTGGCCCTGAGTTTACATTTTGCCCTCTGGTCTCTCCACCTGCACCCTCTGGATTCCTAAATGGCTCAGGTAATTTTTATCATTTTTCCCTCTGCTCTCCTGGGCATTGACTTTGCCCAGCAGATGGTCTAGGTATCTGTTTTTGTTTTTGTTTTTGTTTTTTTTTTTTCACAAAAGGCGCTAAGGACAGTACTCAAGGAAAGATTATCTGTTAATCCCCAACCAAACCAAAGCCAAAAGACTTCCACACCAGCCAGGATCGTGTCAGCACCCACATCAGGGAATCCGGGAAAGGTAGGTTCTAACCTTACACTAGGGACCAAGCATAGCTATCAGGAAAAAAAAAAAAAAAGACAGTGGCAGAGGGAGATAATGAGTAGAAAAAAGGCATCATCTGCTACAGACATCATCTGTTGAGGTAACAAGTAAATTGAAAAGTTTAAATTAAAATTAGTAACACTGATGTGGTATAGGCAAGGAACTCATCCATCCTCCTGAACTGATAATTTAGAGATTTAACACTCCGCTTAAAAATCCAAATTTTGGCAAAACATTATATTCAGGAAATGTAAAAAAAAAAGAAATCTATTATTTTGTTGGTAAATTCTACACATTTGAAGTTCTGCCACAATAGTTGATGAGAAAGCTGTATTTGGGCAAGCTCTCTGAAAATATGTTAACTGTGGTTAAAGAGTCATTTTACATAATTGAAGCAAAAGGGCAAAATATTGATACCAAAAGGAGTATTTGGAATTTACATTTTATAAGACATAAAAGGACAGCACAATTTTTTTTTTCTCATCATGCATTTCTTAAGGAACAGATGGCAAAAGCAGAGACACTTTTGGAACATTCTTGGAATGTCTGTGCCTTGTCAGCTTTGTCACTGTTCATATTAGGAAATTTGGTCTCATGGACAGTACAGCAAAAAACTCCAGAAATGTGTGAAAGGTATCCTCAATGAAGCCAGCAGAATGCAATTCTAGTTGTCATGTTGACAGATCACTTAGAAAACCCATTTAGTTTCTCTGCTTCCAAATATGTAAAACATATTTTGGCTACCAAATATGTAAAATGAAGTGATTGGACCAGATGAATTTGGAATACTTACCGTTTATAACATTGTTTGATCCTATAAAAAGGGATCCAAAGACTATGTTCAAGTACATACAGAGAAAAATCAAACTCTTTGGTGTGGAGGCCAAAATACTTTATCTTTAAGCTGTTATTTTTAAAGCTCTATTGACACTAAGTTGATGTAAAATAAACTGCACATATTTAAAATGTGTAATTTGCTGAGTTTTCGTATGTATGGACATCTGTGGAACTACTACAATCAAGATAACAAATACATCTATTATGCCCCCAAATATCCTCACGCCCCTTTTTCATTTCTTTCTTTCTCCCCACCCCTCCCCATGCCAGGGCAACCACTTCTCTGTTTATGATACTATAGAGTAGTTTGTGATTTCTAAATTGTAGGCAAGTGGACACAATACAGTACATTCTCTATTTGTCTAGCTTCTTTCACTAAGCATAATTATTTTCAGATTCTGCCCAGTTGTTGAATGTCTCCGTAATGTGTTTCTTCTTATTACCATTGCGATGGGTATACAAATACGTGATGGACTCCATTTCTTTTCATCTATTACAAATAAAATCGCTTTGAACACTCATGCACAAGTCTTTGATAGATATAGCCATTTATTTGCCCTGAGTAGAAACCTAGGAATAGAGTTTCTAGAGTGTGTAGTTGGTGTATATTTAACTTTTGAAGAAACTGCCAAATTGTTTTCCAAAGTAAGTGTACAATTTTGCCTTTCTACGAGCAGCATATGAGAGTTTCATTTCCTCTGTATCTGTACTAACACTTGGTATGTTCAATCTTTTCAATTTTGGTCATAATTCTAGTATCTCATCATGGCTTTTTATTTGAATTAACCCAATGACTGACAATGTTGAGCATCTTTTCGTGTGCTGATTTGTTATATGTTTTTTTGGGGAACATGATTTTTCAAATATTTTGCCCATTTTTCTTTGCCTGTTATCTTCTCATTATTAAGTTTCAGGAGCTCTTTATATATTTTAGACACATAGTTTTTGTTAGATACAAATTTTGTAAACATTTCTCCATCTTCATGTTTTCATTCACTTTGGTAACAACGTCTTAGCAACAAACATTTTTACTAAGTTCAGTTTTTGACATTTCAAGTATTTTGTGTTGAATTTAAGAAATCTATGGGGTGCCTGGGTGGTTCAGTCAATTAATCATCCGACTCTGGCTCAGGTCATGATCTCGCAGTTCATGGGTTCAAGCCCCACGTCAGGCTCTGTGCTGAAAGCTCAGAACCTGAACCTTTTTAAGATTCTGTGTCTCCCTCTCTCTCTGCCCTTCCCCTGCTCATGCTCTGTCTCTTTCTCTCTCTCTCAAAAATAAACATTTAAAAAAAAAGAAAGAAATTTTTGCCAAACATAAGATTACTAAGATTTTTTTCAATTTTTTTCTTCTAGAACTTTTATAGCCTTAGCTCTTACATTTGGGTATATATCCATTTGAAATTAGTTTTCTGTATGCTGTGGAGTTTGTGCCAGAATTTCTTTCTTTCCTTCTTTCTTTCAACCATTTGTTGAAAAAATGACTGCCCCCAGTGAATTGCCATGGAATATTTTGATGAACAAAATCAAGTATAGAAATCTTAGTTTAGCTGAATCAAGATGATCTACCAGACTTAATGATATGTTTGCATATGCAACATATTGTATGTATGAAAGTCTTTTAGTCTCATCTTTAAAAATCTATCAAATAGGGGTGCCCAGGTGGCTTAGCTGGTTCCACATTCAACCCTAGATTTCAGCTCAAGTTATGATCTCTAAGTTCATGAGTTTGAGTCCCATCAGGCTCCATGCTGACAGCAAGGAGCCTGCTTGGCATTCTTTTTCTCCCTCTCTCTC
>JAESUZ010002199.1:0-58390 GCA_017311185.1 Proteles cristata cristata | reverse complement strand
CATGACAATAAGATGCTGAGCCAAACTGAGGGATGATGCTGCCTCCCCAGGTGTATGATCCTTACCACGGGGCAACATGGCCATGGCCTTTCCCTGTCTCCGAGATTTCTCCAAAGTAGTGCCAGTGCTCTTTTTATTGCCTTTCGTTGCCTTCTTCACACTGTGCAGGACACCCTGTAACCCTACTCTGCCTTTTTGTCCTACTTTGTCCTGCAGGGTCACCTCTTAGCCAGTTATGGAGAGCAAACTTTAAAGCAACTCTCGTGCCTGACCCCTTTAATCTGTGGACTACTCCTCTAGTCCTGACCCTTAGAATCACTGTCCTTACTCGCTGGTTCCTGTTCCTTTTCTTGCTTTTTGTTCAAGCTGAGGTATTGCCTTTGTCTGCCCTCATTTTCTTTGGATTGCTGGAGGAACTGGGTCCTTTTTGGTCTAGACACCCAAGGTCATCCTTTTGATAAAGCTGCTGTCATCATGGACCTCTGAATATTGACTTAGCAACTTCTAAGATTTAACCTTTAGAAATCCACATAAATAGCATTTTCTCTTACCTGGGTATCCAGTCCCTTGCAGCTCCTCAGAGCCATTTCTCTTAGTCCTGTCAGTACACCCTGCATTCTCTTTAAGAATCTTTTTAAAAGACTCAATGGGTATATCTATTGTGTCTTATTGACTACCCCCCCTCCACCCTCCACAAGTGGTTTTGGTTAGGTAACTCTTAGTATGTTAAGTACTGTCATGCAGTACTTAATGTTACAATATGTTAGCGTTGTCATACAACTCCCTCATTTTACTTTGAAATATCACAACACTTTTCCTTCTCTTCTGCTACTATAGTGGTGAAGAGCACAGATCCTGGAGTTAGACAGCCTTGGTTCAATCCCAGCATGCCTACTTACTATCTAGTAATCTTGGGCAAATCCCTTAACCTCTCTATGCCTCAGTTCCCTCACTTATGGAATGGAAATAGTAATTGTACTTACGTTATAAAGGTTGTTGTGAGAATTAAATGAATAGGTGTAAAGCATGTACTTCTATACCTAGTATTAAAATAGCACTTACCATCTAAGTGTTAGTGCTATTATTACTTGAAAACATAAACAGAATTAATTCCCAACATTTACATTTGCTCACACCTGCCTTACCAGTCTCTCCAAAGTGCTTTACCATGCTCCCTTGCCATCTTTCACCATGCCCCCTGCAAGTCAGACCCACCATTCCAGTGCCCTCACTGCCTTTTCAGTAAAACCACAGCACTTTTTAAAATGTTCTAAATTTGTCTACAGTAAAACAGATCAAATGTTCCTCACAAAAAGTTTGAGCAAGTGGGGTTTGTGCTACAGAAAGAGCAACTCTTTGATTTGAAAGAGGTAAGGGAGTAATGGGGTGGGGTTTGGGAGTATGTATAAGAGCTAAGCCCTCATTAGTGGGTGGGTCTCACCTGCAGCATAGAGATCTGCATTTTATAATATCGATTGGAGGGGTCAGGAGCTGAGATGATGAGGAGCCGCTGTTTCTCAAAGAACTGATCCAGGAGGCCAGCAGCTGAGTTGACATTGACATTAATCTTCATAGCTAGGGCAAAAGCAGATGGTCAGTCAGAGTATGGCCTTATCATTATTTGTAGTGCAGATAACAACACCTTGAGTTTCAATCTTTCAGGTTAACCCTTTTTGGTTGTTTCTGCCTTTCCTTGGGGGAAATTCTGAAATAACACTTGGAGAGTTTGAACCCTTCTTCTTGGGGTAAGAGTATTGTATGGGGGAACATTAGCCCTTAAACACATGTAAGAACCCCCCATTCCCACATCTTGCAATTGGACCATTGTGCCATACATAAGGAAAGATACCGAAAAGTAGTCCTGATCAATATGTCCACTCTGCCCATCCCCTGTTTTCACTCACGAGCACAGACGGGTGGTGATCCTGACCACTGGCGGCTGGACTGGCAGACCCGGGAGGGGGTTCCTTGGCGTTCATAACCTCCATCACAGTGGTATTCACAGGTGGCACCATAGTTGTCCCCTGCTGAGGTGCAGGTGAGGTAACCATGCTGTGGTGGTTTGAGAGTTGGGCAGCGTCTCACTGTCAGGGAGAATTTCAAGTTAGGGGCTATGGTATCTCTTTTAGGAAAAAAAGTGTTAAGAGGGTGCCCATGTTGTGTTTTCTAGATCAGGAGACCTAGGATGATCAGAATGAATGCTTTCTTTGTGTTTCCAGTGACTGAGTGAAGCCAGAATTTTCCTCTTAAGGAATTAAATCTGAAATGCAGACAAAGTTGTTCATAAAATCTGGAGGTACAGGTGAGTATACATATCGCCATGAAAAAAGCTATCAATCTGTGAAAAAAATGTTTCTTTTCAGACTTTGTGGACACCCTGTGCAAAGGTGGCTACCTTAAAAATTAATTTTAATATCAAAAATAAATTGGAGAAGACTTAAATATCCATCAGTGGTAGACTGTTAAGCAAATCAAAATATTTCTAAAGAATTTTTAAAGGATATGAGAAAATTACTGTTGTAATGAAAGTGAAAAAGGGTGATCTAAGATTGTATATAAGTTTGATCTCAGCTATATACTTTTTAAAAGTATATGTAGATAAAAGACTGGAAGGAAAATATCAAAAGATTAACAATGATTCCTTCTGGATGATGGGGTAATGGATTTTTTCCCTTTGTATATTTATTTCCAAAATGTTCAACAATGAGCATGAATTATCTTTATAATGTAAAAACCAAATCAACACAATACACCACAAAACAAAGAGCAAGAATCAGGTGGCCAACACCACCAATTTCAGCAGAGGAGAAGACTGAGAATGAAGCCTGATTAGATTTGATCATTAGAAGACTAAGAAAAGAAACAAATACAGAGTATCTTCATGAATGTTACCTAGATTTAGGAGAGTGAGAAAGTCTTGTTGGGGAGTAGGGGTTTCTGATACATGTAATACGTGTAATGCAGCTTCCTGAATGACCCTGTTTAAGTGAACTTGTTTTTTTCCCTCTCCCAATATAAAGGAGGCATCTGTTTCAAGCTTAGAGAGGAGAGGGTTTGAGTGTGCATGTAGAGAGTCAGGGTAGGGCAAGAATAATGAACAATATAGAAATGGAAGACTTCTTTCTGACCTTGTACTTTCACAATGAACTTGCAGCTGGCCCGGTTATAGGCTTGATCATAAGCGGTGTAACGAATCACATGCTCTCCTTCAGGAAAGTGAGAGCCAGGCTCAGGGCCTCGAAGTGTCACCCTGCATGGGACAGAGTAAGAGCCACTGAGGAAAGAGACTCTTAGAATTGGGTTCTGGGGTGCATCACCACTGTGGTATCAGCCTGTGCACTTCAGTGTGAGCATCCTGAGAAACTGCTGGGAGGGATAAGGGGAATCCATTACTCACCTGGTGATAGTACCATCAGCAGAATCCTTCACCAAGGGTGGGTCCCAATATACTCGGGCAGTCAGTTTCTCCGGCTCTGCCATTTTCTCACGTGAGTGAGGACAACGAATCTTGGGGGGATCTATGTCTGTCAACGTCAGAAATCAAGTGCTGACTCATGGTCCCCATATCTTCCCTGGAGGGAACCCATAGAAGCAGCACTACACTACTGGGTAGGAAAAAGATGCACACTCAGTTCAAAATGTTCAATGAAACTGGGGAAGGAAGCCCAGCTCCGGGGGAAGTGACCACTTTGTTAAGACTGTGCCCAGGGTGCCAACCTCGTAGTGAGCAGGAATACCTTCTGTGGTGAGAATTATACATCCTTTGTGGATACAATGCCAGGGTGGCTCTTTGCAACAGGACAACTGGGAGTGACCACCATTTACCTACACATACAGGCTCTCCTCCACTCCATCGCCCATCTTCCATGCAGATTCGGCTGCGGTCACCTTCAAGGTGGTAGCCATTAGAACAGCTGTAGTCACAGCAGGAGTCAAGAAGCACGCCATTTGTGCAGGTGTAAGTGCCACTAGTGATGAGTGGCAGTGCGTGGCATCTCATCTCTAAGAGAGAACCAAGTGGCAAGGTCAATGGCCTGTCGGACTATCTGGAGGTGACGCCTGGGCATCTACCACAGGAAGAACCATATCAGAGACAGCAGAACAAAACAGAAAACCCTACCCTAAACTGTCCTTGCCTTTTTATTTTCATATTATGAAGCATAAGGGGAGTGGTTCTAAAAGAACTAAATTACTTATCCAAGTGCATGGACTTCAGAATCACACTCAAGTTTGGATCCCAGCTTCACTTCTTACCTAGCTCTGTGACCTGAGCAAATTACCTCATCTCTCTCTGAGTCTCACTTTTTTTTATCAGTAAAATGTAGATATTTCATAGGATTGTTGTGCAGGTTAATAGAGACAATGCATATAAACCTCAGAACTCATTTAGGACCTCAGCAGCTCCTTTCAGATCTTGTTCCTCAAATCCTATTTGCCCTTTAGCAAATTCAAAGCTCCCTTTTGAGTATAGTTTTGGCATTAACTACCACAGCCCTCAGCTGAGGCTTTATTGTGGAAGTAGTCTCATCTTATACTTGGGTGAGAACACAAGTCAGACCAGTGCCTGGATATTCAGACTCGGTGGTATTTGATTAAAGAGGAATCCATGGGCTTTAGACACGTGTTAGAAGTGGCAGCTGCTTCCATGAATTGATTGTGAGCCTGATTGTGAGCTTGCCAAAGTCTGGTTTGAGATGCCTGATACTCGAGAGAAGTAGGCAAGTTATACTTTCGGCTATCTAAGTTCTAGCCTTGTGTATGTTCAATTATTGGAGCTTTGCATATATAAGCTATGTTCATTTGGCTTCTTGGCCAAATCAGACTTGAAGATGATTGCCTTTTATGTTTTCTAATATCCTTTATTTAAATACCTATAGAAAAATTACTTCCTTGACATCAGGGCCAAGAAAAAAAGGTTGTCTTTTCAGATGAATTTGTTTTCTCAGTATTATATGACATTGAAAATGATCCAAGATGTTTGCCCTTTTATCTCTTACAAGGAAGGACAAAACCAGATTCAGTGTTCAAACATTGTTATTAGCCCATCCTAAACACCTGGAGATATGTATCTCTCCATTCTTTTAACTGATTTTATGTTCATTTATAGGCATATTATTTTATTTTTATTTTTTATTTTTCTTAAATTTTTAATGTTTATTTTTGAGAGAGAGAGAGAGAGAGAGAGAGAGCAAGTGGGGAGGTGCAGAGAGAGAGGAGGAAGACACAGAATCTGAAGCAGGCTCCAGGCTCCAAGCTGTCAGCACAGAGCCCGACATGGGGCTCAAACTCACAGATCATGAGATCATGACCTGAGCTGAAGCTGGATGCTTAACCAACCGAGCCACCTAGGCACCCCTAGACATATTATTTTAATTTTGTAAGCCCAATTCAAATTCATTTTGGAAATGATGGCATCCACGTCTTAAAACAAATTACTTACAGTCACCTAGAGGGGTGTGGTGACTTCCTTCTTTGTGGCTATCAAGCTTCCCTTTTCCTCCACAGCATCTTCGCTGACCAATCCCATTTGTCTCTAAATGTTCACTGCTGTGCATCTACTCACATGGCATTCATGTGCACACATTTGTGTTTCTATCCCATAAGTCTTATAAGCAGTTAAGGGGTAGTTGAGGAATTGAGTGAGCTCCTGAAGAGACCAATTCAGCCCCCCCCCCAACATGGGTGTGCTACAAATGGCATTCAGCGATGGACATATGGGCAGGCAAAGTTCAGTTACTAAAATTGCGTAAGCTGTAGAGCTTGAATAAGAGGAAGGGATTTGGGAGCTGCAGGGGACATGATTTACAATGTGTGTATTAGTATTCCCACATTCTAGCTTTAGGGATTTTTCCTGATGTTCAGAAGAAAATGAAGTACACCAGATGTCTTGTGCCTTCACTGCTAAGGCCCTCTAAGGCCTTTAGGCCAGGAAATACAGCAGCTGACCATGACTGGGAAAAAGTATGAGACTGCACACATCCTTGAGAGCTCCAGAGAAAGGCCCAGGTTTGCATTAGGCCCCCAGCCCAAACTTTATATGTATTCCTGGGCTCTCTGAGCCAGGACTGGTTGTTACATAAATGCCCATATTGCTTGGGCAAAAACCACAGAAAGAGAAAATGATCTAGAATGTTAGGATGTGGATACGTCCTGCAGGACACCTGTGGAAAATTCTCAATTTGCACTTGACAGAGGGCATAGTAACACCTCCGGGCATATACCCTCAAGTGGCTGACTGGCTGGCTGGCCTCTCTCACATACACATGTCAGTATATGCACACACACCACTTACGCCTGCAGTAGGCAATTCCAGACCAACGGCGGCTTGGCAGACATTGCACCGACCTTCGTCCAATCAGTCGAAATCCCCGGTCACAGGAGAGCTCACAACGAGTACCTAGACTGCTGTGATAATTTCCTCCCCTTGGTGAGTAGCATGTGGCTTCTCCATCCTGGATATTTAATGTATAACACCATCGGGGAACTGTAGCAATAGAAGAAAAGTAAGCTAGAAGTGTAAGAATCAAAACAATGTGGTATTGGTGAAAGGACAGACACATAGATCAGTGGATCAGAATTGAGAGCCCAGAAATCGACCTATACAAGTAAGTCTGTCAAAATGATTTTTGACAAAGGCACCAAAGCAATTCAATGAGGAAAAGCTATTGAACTAAAAGTTCAAAACTTTAGAACAAATGGTGCTGGAGCAATCAAACTTCCATAGGCCAATGAAACAAAACAAAATAAAACAAAACTTCTGCCTAAGTCTCATTACTTATACAAAAGTTAACTCAAAATGGATCATGGACTTAAATGTAAAAAATCAAATTATATGGGCACCTGGGTGGCTCAGTCGGTTAAGCATCTGACTTCAGCTCAGGTCATGATCTCATGGTTTGCGGGTTCAAGCCCCATGTCAGGCTCTGTACTGACAGCTCAGAGCCTGGAGCCTGCCTTGGATTCTGTGTCTCCCTCTCTCTCTGCTCTTCCCCAGCTCATATTCTCTCTCTCTCTCTCTCTCTCTCTCTGTCAAAAATAAACATTAAAAAAATAAAATAAAAATATAATACTTTTAGAAAAAAAACATAGGAGAAAATCTCTGAGATCTAGAACTAAGTAAAGAGATCTTAGACATGACACCAAAAGCTCAATTCATAAAAGAAAAAAAATCACAAAATTTAACTTGTCAAAATTAAAAACGTTTGTTCTGTGAAAAACACTGTAATAGACAAGACAAATGAGAAACTGGGAGAAAATATTTGCAAACCACATATCTGCCAAAGGACTAGTATCTAGAATATATAAAGAACTCTCAAAACTCAACAGTAAAAAAGGAAATAATCCAATTAGAACATGGGCAAAAGACACGAACAGACATGTCACTGAAAAGGATATATGGATAGCAAACTAAGTACATGAAAAGATGTTCAGCATCATTAGTCATTAGAGAAATGCAAATTAAAACCACAAGATACCATTATACACCCATTAGAATGTCTAAACTAAAAAAAAAAGAAACCTGGTAATATCATGTGTTGGTGAGGATGGAGAGAAATTGGGACTCTCACACATTGCAGGGTGAAATACAAAATGATACTTCCACTTTGGAAAATATTTTGGTGGTTTCTTATAAAGGTAAATATACACTTGCTGTGTGACTCTGCAGTTCCACTTTAAGTATTTACTCAAGTGAAAGAAAAACCTGTGTTCATACAAAACGCTGTACGCAAATGTTTACAGTATCTCAATTCACAATTACCAAAAGCTGGAAATAGTTCAAACATCCTATGGGTGAATTGTTAAACGAACTGTGGTTTATCCATACAAAAGAAGGAAATGCTGACAACATGCAACAACATAGATGGATCTTCAATGCAGTTTGTGACGTGAAAGAAGGCAGACTCACTGCATACTGTAGGAGTCCATTAATATGATATTCTGAATTAGGCAAAAATATAGGGACAGATCAATGATTGCCAGAGATCAGGAGTAAAGGTTGGGGATAACTTGAAAGGGGCAGCCCTGGGCAAAATTTTGAGGTGATGGTACTGTGGTGGTGGTTACCTGACTATATTCATTTGTCAAAACTCATAGAACTGTACACCAAAAGAGCGAATTTTAGTATATGAATTCATTTTTTAAGGTTTTTAATTTTATTTTTTGAGAGAGAGAAAGAAAATAGGCAGGGAGAAGAGAGAAGGAGAGAGAAAATCTCAAGCAGGCCCCACACTGCCAGTGCAGAACCCGATTTGGGGCTTGAACTCACCAACTGTGAGATCATGACCTGAATTGAAGTCAGAAGCTTAACTGATGGAGCCACCCAGGAGCCCCTACAGTATGTAAATTTAAAATGACTTAAAAAAAAATAACACAAACTAGAGAGAGGAAGGGAGTGTGATAACCAAAGAAGGCTGCTTAGGAATAAAAGTCAATCCTTCTCTATCTGACTTATTTGGCTCAGCATAACACCCTCAACTTCCATCCATGTTGCTACAAATGGCCAGATTTCATTCTTTCTCATTGCCATGCAGTATTCCATCATATAAACGAACCACATCTTCTTGATCCATTCTTCAGTTGATGGACACTTAGGCTCTTTCCATGTTTTGGTTATTGTTGAGAGTGCTGCTATGAACAATGAGGTACATGTGCTCCTATGCATCAGCACTCCTGTATCCCTTGGGTAAATTCCTAGCAGTGTTATTGCTGGGTCATAGGGGAGTTCTACTGTTAATTTTTTGAGAAACCTCCACACTGTTACCATATGTTTGCACATGTAGGTGGGTTAGAGGGAACTTATCGGAGGACCATGGGGGAGAGGAAGGGGAAAAATAGTTGCGGAGAGGGAGGGAGGAAAACCATGAGAGGCTCTTGAATGCTGAGAACAAACCGAGGGCTGATGGGGGTGGGGGAGAAGGGAAGGGGGGTGATGGGCATGGAGGAGGGCACTTGTTGGAATGAGCACTGCATATTATATGGATACCAACTTGACAATAAACTAAGAAAAAAAAATAAAACAAGAAATCAATGTTCACCTACAAATTCATTTAAAAATTTAATAATAAATACCTAATGTTGTTGAGGGTATGGGAAGACACATCATAAACTGCTTTTAAAAATATAAGCTTGTATACATCATTCTGGAGCATTATTTGGTAATCATCAAAAGTCTTGAAAAGGACGCCTGGGTGGCTCAGTCGGTTAAGCGTCGACTTCGGCTCAGGTCATGATCTCATGGTTCGTGGGTTTGAGCCCCGCATCGGGCTCTGTGATTACAGCTCAGAACCTGGAGCCTGCTTCAGATTCTGTATCTCCCTCTCTCTCTGACCCTCCCCTGCTCATGCTGTCTCTCTCTCTCTCAGAAATAAATAAAAACATTTTTTTTAAAGTCTTGAAAATATGCATGATCTTCAACCCATAAAGAGGATCACATTGATCTGAAAAGAATTCATCCAAAGGGAATAACCATATAAACACACAAAAATGTGTCTATAAAAACATTTGTCTTAGTGTGTTTATAAGAACAAAAATCGAAAACAACCTGAGCTCCAAACAATAAGTCGAAGGTTTGTTAGGTAGGTAGATTATGTCTCTAAAATAAATTACTGCTGTGCAGCTTTTAACAACTATGGTGTGAATGAAAGCGTAATAAAATAAACTCGTGTTTATAACATACTGTTAAATAAAAAGTCAACTAACAAAAGAAAAAAATAAAATAAAAAATAATTTTATAAAAAGGAATAAAAGTCAGATTCCAGTTCAGTACTGAGGACAAAAGGTAATCGAGCCATTGAATTATAAAGACATTAGAAAGATGTCTCATTGGCTACACAAAATAAATGACTCTTCAGTGGCTTCAGATTTTATTTTTTTAAAAGTTTTTTTTAATGTTTCGGTTTTTTAAATTTATTTGAGAGAGAGAGACAGCGTGAGCAGGGGAGGGTCAGAGAGAGAGGGAGATACAGACTATGAAACAGGCTCCAGGCTCTGAGCTGGCTGTCAGCACAGAGCCCCATGTGGGGCTCGAATCCACTAACCGTGAGACCATGACCTGAGCCGAAGCCGGAGGCTCAACTGATTGAGCCACCCAGGCGCCCCGGCTTCAGATTTTAAAGACACACATATAAACTTGCAAAAGGCCACATACCCAAGAATGCATACATAGGATGACCCAGATCTGTTAGCTTGGGGTTGGGAAGGCTAAAGCCCCATAAGAGCTCATTCGGCTCCCAAATCCTAAGAGACAAAAAAGGGAGGGTTTTTTAAACCACACGAGGAGCAAAAGGAACAAAGAAAGACTAGGACCCTCTGCTTGAGGGCAGCTGGAGAATGAAGACAGATGATAGTGGGAGAATTATCCTTAAAGCAATATTATGCGTGTGACTTCCAGTTTAGTTTCAAGCCTGCACCTGTGATACATGACTGCCATCTGGGGACACCAGCTCCAAATTACAGAAAGTCTCTGAAGTACAATAGTTGCAGAGCTGTTGATTATATGTCACAACACAAGGACTTTACATGGGAGGTTGGGACCCCAACAATCATTCCCGTTCTATTGCTCACCCATATTCTGTCAAGGAAAATACACATAAGATTGGAATGAATAGGATAAACAAGCATAGCACAGGGAAATATAAAGTTCAGGATAAATGCTGAGACAGTATGAGAGGGCCTAGTTATTGCAAATAAGTTCAAATCTGCTGGCCCCGAGGAATCCTGGCACAAAGAAAACACATTGGAAGGCTGGAAAAAAGGAAAAACACTATTCCAATGCTCTTTTTTACCCAGCTTTATTAAGGTACAATAGACAAATGGGGCGCCTGGGTGGCTCAATCAGTTAAGTGTCCGACTTCGCCTCAGGTCATGGTCTCACGGTTCCTGGGTTCGAGCCCCCATTGGGCTCTGTGCTGACAGCCAGCTCAGAGCCTGAAACCTGCTTCAGATTCTGTGTCTCCCTCTCTCGCTGATCCTCCCCTGCTCGCGCTGTCTCTCTCTCTCTCTCAGAAATAAATAAAACATTAAAATTTAAAAAAAAGATACGGTCATGGTGTTTTACATTATATCCCCAGATGGAAGAAGGCGGCTTCTGGGAGCTACAGCCTGGTGAGGCTGACGGCACTGATAGTAAAAGGTTCTAGAATATTTAAACATAGGCCAGGAGCAGTTAGAAAGAGAAGTGGTTATCTCCAGGTGCCCTAAAGAACGAGTAATTCCAGAATGACCTCATTTCCTTTTTGGGTATGGTCACCAGACTGGTAGAGCAAGGTAAATGATGGGTACATTATATGGAAGTGAGAAATGTGACAATGCTTTTCAGGGCATTGATGTGGATTAGATGAAGACAGAAGAGATGATGGTACAGCTATGGAGATTTAGAACTGGTTGAACAACTGTACCTAAAAGAATGCTGATGGGAAACTGAAACTAAGAATGTGGCTAGATATTGCTTGGCAAAAATGTCTAGCAGGAAATGTATTAGTCATTATTGAGCAGCTACCATGTGCTAAGCACAAAGCTTTATGTTTTTAAATTTTCACATCCATCATCTCATATAGTTCCCAAAAACCCTGGGAATAGATGTTTATCCCTATTTTACAGAGGAGGAATTAACGTACCCAGAGTCCCTTAGCAAGTACGGGGTAGAGCTAGGATTTGAGCCCGAGCTTTGGCTCTAAAACCCAATTTTTCTTTTCCTCTTTTTTTTTTTTTTTAATTTGAGAGACAGCATGAGAGAAGGGGAGAGGGGTAAAGAGAGAGAGAGAGAATCTTAAATGTTTTAATGTTTATTTGAAAGAGAGAGAGAGAGAGGGAATGAGGGAGGGACAGAGAGAGAGGGAGACAGAATCTGAAGCAGGCTTCAGGCTCTAAGCTGTCAGCACAGAGCCCAACACAGGGCTCAAACTCATGAACTGTGAGATCATGACCTGAGCCAAAGTAGGACACTTAACTGACTGAGCCACCCAGGTCCCCCATCAAGAGAAAGAGAATCTTAAGCAGCCTCCACATTCAGCACAGAGCCCTATTTGGGGCTCAATCCCATAATCTTGTAATCATGACCTGAACTGAAATCAAGAGTTGGACGCTCAACTGACTGAGACACCTAGGTGCCCCTAAAGCCTATTTTTCCTAATCACGGTATCTGCCACTGCAGTATGTTAGGCTGCCATTTTGAAGTATAAATTTACATTCTTAAATAGGTAATATAGCCACTTGATTCAAAACACAAAAAGTATAAAAAGTTACAGAGTAAAAAGTCTCCCTCCCACCCCTGCTCCCTTATCTTACCCCCTTTTATCCCCCCATAAAGAACCACTGTTAACTGTTTCTTTAAGCATATAAAGCAAATCTTGCTATAGATTCTTTTTACCTCCTTTTAACACACAGAGTAGTATATTATGCCCATTATTCCCACCAATGCTTTAAAAAATAAACTTAACCATGTGTTTTAGAGATCTTTCCATATCTTTCCATATTACTACATACCAAGATGCAATTTATTTAAATGAAATAACATTTATAAAATGCATAGCACAATGATTGGCACACAATATGTGTTTGTCCACATATTGGGTGTAAATTCCTGAAATTGCTGGAAGATGGAGGTGCTAGGACTTGAAACTCAGACCTGTGGCCTCTTCTCTATGTAACTGTCCACCTATCTCTTTTGGGGGATTATAAGAAAACAAAATGCTGACAACAGAGTTGAAATGACCTTGTCTGTGATTATCTTCAGATAACCTAGGCAAAGTTACCAGCTAGCTCAGGGCTGAAGCAATATGCTGGGAAAGCAGTGCCCCCAGAGGACTTAAGGCATACCTCAGAGAAGGATTTCTGACTCCAAGCCAGGTTAAAGAGAATGAAATAAAGTTCAAGATTAGTGAAAATGGTACCAAACTACATGGTTAGCTTGCTCTAAAATAATGATCTGGGTTTTTACCAGTTATCTCTTTTTCTTTTTTTAATCTTTTTTTTTTTTTTTACTTTTAGTAACAGGTTACATTTCTCAAAAAATTTTTATGTTTATTTTTGAGAGAGGGAGAGAGAGAGCATGAGCAGTGGAGAGGCAGAGAGAGAGGAGGACAGAGGATCCAAAGTGGGCTCTATGCTGACAGCAGAGAGCCTGAGAGCACCAAATGGGGCTCTAACTGACAAACCATGAGATCATGACCTGAGCCGAAGCTGGAGGCTCAACCGACTGAGCCACCCAGGCACCCCACGACAGGTTACGTTTTTGATGAAGAGATGGAATGAGCATGGCTTTGGAGTCAGACAGAGGGACCTGGGTGTAAATTCCTGCTATGCCACCTCTGAGCTCTGCAACTCTAAATTTCTTCTCTGAGCCACGTTTCCTGATCTGTAAAATGGGGATAATAAACCAGTTTCATAGGGCTGGTCTGAGAATCATATGAAATTGCATGTGTAAAATATATCTAGCCCTGGGAATGATATTCCCTAAATCAATGTCTGGGTTTGAGCCACCAGCTCATTTGGCATCAAGCAACAACATGCTGCTGCCATTTGGAGACATCATCCCCAAATTACAGAAAGTCTCAGGCACTACAATTGCAGAGCTATTGTGAAAACACAGAGACCTTACAGAGGAGTCTAGGATCTCAAGTTGTACTTTCCCAGCCACCTCCTCTCCACTTCACACTGACAACTTCACTCAATTAGTTTTGTGTCTGGAGACCAAGTTCCAAAACAGAGCCATGAGACTCTTTTACTCCAAGGCCAAAGGCCACCATGTGACTTACACTTTTTAAGGGGCTTTATGACATTTAAAAATAACCAATGAGGCAGGCTAATATTAATCATTGGGCTGCTGGACCCCCCTGAAACTATCTTTCTGCATCTGTTATTTTTTCCTATCCACTTATCCCATTTACAGTTTTCTACAATCTGGATTCTGCTCCCAGGATACAAAACAACCCAGTAAACGTTTCTTGAGCATTACTTTTTACGTAGCTCTGTGGAGATATCACAAATGGCTCCTTCTGTTAAACAGGTTAAGTATTTTGTTGAGGACAATAAAAAGTAAACCAAAGGGACAGTACATAATGAATGCCAAATGAGTGACCCAGATAATAAATATTTATTTCAGAAGTGGTACATAGTAGGTACTCAATAAATATTTATTAAATAAACAAATGGAAGGGAATGAGGGAATGAATGAGGAAAAACTCAGTGTGCACTAAACCAGTCAGGGAACAGAGTAGAATTCTACTAATCTGTCTGAAGCAAAGATTTGATGTGGGGAGAAGGGGTAATGAGTTGTTAGCTTGGGCAGTTGAATTGAGGCCAAATTCTGTTAGAAATGGTCACATTGGGCCATTAGGTTTGGGGAAAGGAGAAACATGATTCCGAGAATCCAATTAGAGGGGAACTGTCATTATCCATGTGTGAGGTAATAAAAGTTTTGATCCCATGGAGTAATAAAGAAATGACAGTTCTTGATGAATGACTGGTGAGAGGTGATGAGGAAAAGAGGCTATTAAAAATGCCACTGATGGAGAAAGAGGAGCCATCTTGCATTGTCGGTGGAAGTGCAAATTGGTGCAGCCACTCTGGAAAACAGTATGTAGGTTCTTCAAAAGTTCAAAATAGAACTACCCTGTGATCCAGCAATCACACTACTAAGTATTTACCCAAAAGGATACAAAAATACTGATTTGAAGGGACACATGCACCCTGATGTTTATAGCAGCATTATCAACAATACCCAAATTATGGAAAGAGCCCAAATGTCCATCAATTGATAAATGGATAAAGATGTGTGTGTGTGTGTGTGTGTGTATGTGTGTGTATGTGTGTGTGTGTGTGTGTGTAATTGAATATTAGCCATAAAAAAGAATGAAATCTTGCCATTCGGAATGACATGGATGGAGCCAGAGTGTACTATGCTAAGTGAGATAAATCAGTCAGAGAAAGACAAATACCATATAATTTCATTCATATGTAGAATTTAAGAAACAAGACAAAAGATAATGGGGGGGGGAAGCAAACCAAGAAACAGACTCTTAAAGACAGAGAACAAACTGAGGGTTGCTCAAGGGGTGGTGGTGGGAGGGATGGGCTAAATGGGTGATGGCCATTAAGGAGGCCACTTGTGATGAGCACTGGCTGTTGTAAGTGATGAACCACTGAATTCTACAACTGGAACTAATATTACACTATATATTAACAAACTGGAATTTAGATAAAAACGTGAAACAAACAAAAATGCCACTAAGGCATATTTTGCACTAAGGCATATTTTAAGGAGAATAATGGCACAATTATCAAAAGGGGGAAGGTCAGCTTGTAGAGCCTTTCTCAGCGAGGATGAAAGAACTTAGTTTTATATACCTCCAAATGGAAATGTTCAGCGGCTGTTGGACATCTTATTTGGGAGCTCAGGAGACTTGTCAGGGTTGCCTAAAGTTCAGATCCATGCTTCATTCTCTCTTGTCACCACTAGAGAGCCAATCTCATTTCTTGGCTTGAGCTATGACCAGAATAGTGAAATGCCATGGAACCCAAGTGGTGGTAAGAAGAGAGAGGCTTGCTCATTGCTGCTGAGAGACTAGAGAGATTGAAGTTCAAGGAAGGGCCATATGATTGAGGCACTGGGAGAGAATTGTGATCTTCAAAAAATGTTGTTTCAACATGGAGATTTGTGGGTGAATAAGAAACAGACTGTAGGGAGTTTAGGAGTTAGTGGGTGCTTAGGCAGAGAGCCAGTGGGTGTGGACTCTTTGGCAGCAAGAAAATAGGTAGAAGGCAGCTAGAAAGAAGCATAGAGAAACACAAAGCTCTGATCATTTCTCGATTGAAACTCGTCTCTCAAAAGTCACTATTTACCTTCTTCTTGCCAAATATACTGTTCGCAAAAACCTCAACTTTTCTCTGCAATATTTGACACAGTAGATTTCTCATTCTTTCCCCTTTCCAAAACTCTCTTCTCACGTGGCTTCTGTGATATGATAGATAGTACCCTGATCTCCTTCTACATGGCTGACTTCTATCTCTTTTTCCCTTGTTGGCTTCTCTTCTCATATTCATATCTGTATATATTTTCTTTTTTTATTAATTTTTTTAACATTTATTTTTATTTTTGAGAGACAGAGAGTCAGATCATGAGCAGGAGAGGGGTAGAGAGAGAAGAAGACACAGAAACTGAAACAGGCTCCAAATCTGAGCTGTCAGCACAGAATTCGATGCAGGGCTAGAACTCACAAATCGTGAGATCATGACCTGGGTTGAAGTCAGACACTTAACTGACTGGGCCACCCAGGCACCCTTGTATATATTTTCTAAAGCTCTGACTTTGGCCCTCTGGTCTTTCAGACAGCCCATTCAGCTAAGCTGCATCTTCTTACTTCCCACTGCCCATAGGGCACCTTCCCCATACCAATTTTCTTTTCTAACTTTTTCTGAGAGGTGTCTAATAGTCCTTCCAGTTTTTCAGACAAACTGCTTTCAGATATCTGTTTCTTAGCCTCTTGGTATATCACATGTGGACCAAATCCTGTGACCTCTTTCTTTGAAACGTCTCTGGGATTCATCCTTTTTTTTTTTTTTAATTTTAACGTTTATTTATTTTTGAGAAAGACAGAGAGAGACAGAGTGCGAGTGGGGAAGGAGCAGAGAGAATAGAAGACACAGAATCTGAAGCAGGCTCCAGGCTCTGAGCTGTCAGCACAGAGCCCAACGCAGGGCTTGAACTCACAGAGCATGGTATCATGACCTGAGCTGAAGTTGGACACTTAACTGACTGAGCCACCTGGATGCCCCACGGGAATTTTCCTTGCTCTCTATTTCTTTGCCATACCCTCAATCATCTCTAACCAACATCACTGTTGCTAATTCATGGAGAGTGTCCCTGACCCAGGCTCTACCCTTCCTGGCCCCCTACTTCTGAACACAAAAACAAGGCTGATATGGTGAAATTATCTTACCATGCCACCCCCTGTGCGAAGACATATGATGGCTTCTTATAACTTCTAGCACAACAGCTAAACTCCTCTGCATGGCTTGTAAAGCATAGAAACAAAGACTCTTAGAAATGGAAGAGATACTAGATAGTGCCTGGTCTTCCTTTCTTTCCTTTTTCTTTTTTTAAAATGCTTTTTATTTATTTCTGAGAGAGAGAGACAGCATGAACAGGGGAGGGTCAGAGAGAGAGGGAGACACAGAATCTGAAACAGGCTCCAAGCTCTGAGCTGTTAGCACAGAGCCCGACGCAGGGCTTGAACCCACAAACCGTGAGATCATGACCTGAGCCGAAGTCGGACGCTTACCAACTGAGCCACCCAGGCGCCCCTCTTTTTTTCTAACCTTTATTTATTTTTTAGAGAGAGTGTGCACGAGCAGGAGAGGGGCAGAGAGAGATGGGGACACAGTATCCACAGCAGGCACCAGGCTCTGAGCTGTCAGCACAGAGCTCAACACAGCGCTTGAACTCATGAAATGTGAGATCACGACCTGAGCCAAAGTCAATGCCCAAATGACTGAGCCACTCAGGTACCCTTCTAAATTTCTTTCTAATGCAGGAGTCCCTATTCAACATTCTTCACAGATAGTCCTCCTGCATTGCCTAAGAAGAGTCCCTAGATTACGGAGCCTTTCCTAATTTTGTCTTACTCTTTATATTCAACTTTTTCTTTTTATTTTTTAATGTTTATTTAGTTTTGAGAGAGAGACACACAGAGTGTGAGCAGGAGAGGGTCAGAGAGAGAGGGAGACACAGAACCCGAAACAGGCTGCAGGCTCTGAGCTGTCAGCACAGAGCCCGATGCGGGGCCGAACCCACGAACTGTGAGATCATGACCCGAGCCAAAGTCGGCCGCCCAACCGACTGAGCCACCCAGGCGCCCCTCAACTTTATTTTCCTCCTACTCCCTCCACATCCCATCTCCTCTAGTCAGACTGGTTTCTCCTTAGATCCTTCCTCTAACAGCTTTGTTCTTACCTCTATATCTATGGCCAAATGCTTTGCTGAATACCCTCCTCTCCCTTCTCCAGTTCTCAAAATCCACCTATCACTCAAGGCCTGACATATGTTATCTTTCATGATCCTTGTCCTGACTTCGTTTTCTTTAATTCCTATTGCATTTACTGCTACCACATAGATTCATACTAACTTTCTCTACATTTGTTAATTTTATTGCCCTCTCACCCATCCCTGCCCCCCAGAAAAATGTGAGCTCCTTTAGGGGGACAAGATCCTATGTCAGATTTTGTATCATCTACAGGCCTACCCTGCATGGGATTAGGTGTACAGCAGGTATTCAGTCAATACTTAATGATTAATAATAGATGGATAACCTTAGTACTAGAGAGGGGATGTCATAGAGCAAGTTAGTGACCAAGTTCATAATTGGAAATCACAGCCCCCGATTCCCTGAGCTGCAGTTTTGGCACATATGAGCCAAGCTAGAAGAGGATGCTTCAGGGAAGGTCTAGGCCTTACTCCAGAAAAGACCCTCCCCGAGCCTGAGAAGCAGTGAGGTTTACCTCGGTAGTCTAGAGCAGGGGCTTTTGGAACCTCTTTAGCATATACTTCATTGTAGCTTTCATCTGGGTAGTAGCCCGAACCTGCAATGAAGAAGATAATACCAAGATGACATATTAATTTCTTACTTAACTCTTCTCAACTTTTTCCCATATCCAACCTGGTCCCTTCTTGAGGAGATGACACTCCTTGGATAGGGAGCCAAGTAGATATTTCGTGTGGAAAGTTCTGCCTTGTAAAGCAGTAGAACTATTGTACATAAATCTCAACATCTCAGGTGCATAGAAAGTGAGCTCATGATCATGGTGGGGGGTGAGGGGACTTACTGGTAGCATAAGAAACTTCCATTCAAAAGAAACAAATTTGAACTTCTTGACTATCCATCAATCCCACCAATCTGGACTATAACTGACCCATTTCTTTGATGCAACACACAAGGTCTTGGTGAGATATGGATAATGACCAAGTTCTGAGAATGGACTGTTGTCTTAGGTAGGAGTTAAAAAATAGAGTCTGAGTAATTGCCTTGCCACTAGTGACAGGCCTGCTCATGGTCCTCAAAGAGAAAGAGTTCCTTGAGCCCTCACTAGCCCACAGGGCACCACCCTTTTGCCACTTGGTTGCCATTGCTAGGGGTGGCATGCCAAGGCAGAGAGGGAGAGTTCAAAAGGCAAGAAGAGGGACCCCTGGGTGGCTCAGTCAGTTGAGCGTCCGGCTTCGGCTCAGGTCATGATCTCACGGTTCGTGGGTTCAAGCCCCGTGTCGGGCTTTGTGCTGACAGCCAGCTCAGAGCCTGGAGCCTGTTTCAGATTCTGTGTCTCCTTCTCTCTCTGACCCTCCCCTGCTCATGCTCTCTCTCTCTCAGAAATAAATAAAAAAATATTAAACAACAACAACAAAAGGCAAGAAGAAATGAGCATGGTTTCATGTCCTGAGCAGTTTGTCCTGGTTTGCAGGAAAAGGAAGGCAGAGTCCTTTGGAGAAATTTCCTGTTCCTCTAATCATCAGAAGCTTTAGCAGGGAGCTGCTGAGCCAGGAGAACATTCCAAATCCACCCCCATTCTGTTAAGTGGCCCAGTCACTGGTGGAGGCAAGTCTGTGGCTGTCTGGGAGACTAAACAGTGTGTTTCACCAGACAGCAGGAAATCAGTCTTGAATACAAACTAATTGGAATACAACTTAGTCCTTTCCGGAGTGAAGTTTCTGGAGGCTCTCTTTCCAGCCTCTCTGAGCCCTAATGTACGCACAGGAATAAAACAGCCAGTCATGCTGGAGTCAGAAAACAATTCCTCATTTCCAGGAGAGGATGTGCTTTCAGGACAGGGCTGAGTTTTAGTGCTGGAGGCCTTTGGCCTGTGTCAACATTCAGACCACAAGCTTGTCTGCCTCCTCTTTGGGAAGAAGCACAGGGCCCCCTGCACTAAAGGGTGGAGCAAAGGGCTAGATTATGGAGCTCCTCCATTCCCCACAACCTCACACTGGGGTTGGGGGTATTGGGAAACCATTCCATCTTAATGAACAAGGAAATGACTCAAACTGAAAGTTTGCTTTCTGAAATCATGTCTTCATTGGTTTGCTCTCATTCCAAAGGAAGGAGTTTATTTTTTTTCTTGCCATTTATTTTTTTCTGTTTTCCCAGTTCCATTCTTTTCTTGGCTTTCCTTTAGTTCTTCTTAGGCCTCCTCTCCCTGCTGTCTCCCTTTCTACATGTGAGGGTTCTTTGTGGGGCACAGAATTCTTGCCAGCTGTTTCAGTTTAGTATTAGCCTCAGATTCTTACAGAGACTCTGTACAGAGTCTTACAACTTCTGTAAACAGGAGGCCAGATGTTTGTGATTCCCTAAAGGATTAGTCCCAGCACTCTTGTTCCAGAGCTTACTTGTGAAGAAATGCCCAGAAGGGAGAAAGCCCCTGTTTACCAGAAGAGCAAACCGGAGTGTTAGAAGCCTATGGCTGGAGAGCAATAATGACAACAGTGGCGGTAGCAGCAGTAGCATGACTAACATCACTCAGCATGTACTAGTCCTCTGTTCAGCCCATTGCATATGTTATCTTATTATGTCACCCTAACATCTCAGTGACATAGACACTCTTATTGTTTTCTGATATACAGATGAAGAAACAGGCTCAGAGGAGTTAAGAGAGTAGCCCAATTTCTCCTACCTCAGAAGGAGCAGAATGGGCATTCCAGCCAAGGATGCTTTGACCCCATGATACCAAACTCAGATATACCACTAAAGATGTCAGTAGGAGAAAGCTTTGGATGATATCCAGCAGAGAGAAAAACCCAAAATGTCTCTTGCCATCCAGCTTTTTAACTCTGGGTGTACGATCAAAGGCCACAATGCAATTTCTATCATTCCAGAATTACAGGGGATGTGGGAAAGATGAGGGGAAGACACAGTCAGATAATTACAGTTTCCAGCAGGGTGCAGAGGTAGCTGGACCAGTGCCAAGTTTGCACTGCAATGGGAATGGGCTTAGCTCACCTTAGCACTTTAAGCCTTTCCATGTCCGTCTCTTTGCCTGTCGTCGGGTATTTTATTTTGCAAATATTATGATACTGAGATGAGATATAAGAAAATAGAGGGACTCCCTCCCCACATTGTTCTATCTGCTTGCCTCTTCTCAGCACTGAAGAAGAGAGGTTTGCACAGCCTGCCTCAGTTCTTTTACATCAATCAGAGGTTACCTGATTACTAGGGTCCCTCCAAATTCCATAGTACAGTCAGACCTTCCAAGCACTGCCCTTCACAAAGGTATGGTTGAAGATGTAACTGATAGTTGAGAATTATTTTAAGATCGACACTAACACTTGGCTTATAGTAACAGGTATAGTCTGACTTCCTGAACTGCACAGATATGCCAATCCATACTTTTAATCCACTGTTCACTTTATTAATATTCTCAGCCCTTCCCAACACCTGCTGATTATTTCTGTATCCTTGTTCTGATCAGCCCTTAATCCACACTTGGTTGCTTTCCTTGTGCTATTCCCATTTGAGAACAAAGCTATAGCCATGAATAAACAATGATGGATGCACAAGGAATGGTCAACAAATATTTGTTGAACGAATGAATGAGTAGAGCAAGCTCAGACAGCTGAGCTAGTGATATAGGGGAGGATTATTTAAAAATTTCTGAATTTCTCTCACCATGTAGCCTCCCAAGAACAGAAGAGGTCAGAATGAGGGTTGTTAGAGACCTCACCAACCTGGGCTCCCAAGAAGGAGCCTGGTGATTCTTATGGAAGTAGAGAGTGCCACCTTTGCAAATGGCCTTTTGAAAGGTTAAATGAGTCTAAGTTTTTTTAAAACTGCTCTGTCTAGAGGTAGGGAGACAAACCATAAAAGACTCTCAGATAATGAGAACAAACTGAGGGTTGATGGGTGGTGGGGAAGAGGGGAAAGTGGGTGATGGGCATTGAGGAGGGCACATGTTGGAATGAACACTGGGTGTTGTATGGAAACCAATTTGACAATAAATTATATTAAAACAAAACAAAAAGAAAGAGATCATGGGGAAAAAAAAATAAACTGCTCTGCCCTCAAGACTCCAATAGCTTGGACTTCCACTCTAGAAAAGGTAAAGTCCCTTGCACTCCATGAGATTTCTTTTTTTTTTTAAGTTTATTTATTTATTTATTTTTGAGAGAGAGTGCAAGAGTGCAAGGGGCAGAGAGACAGGGAGAGAGAATCTAAA
Organism: Proteles cristata cristata; assembly: GCA_017311185.1. Classification (NCBI taxonomy): domain Eukaryota; kingdom Metazoa; phylum Chordata; class Mammalia; order Carnivora; family Hyaenidae; genus Proteles; species Proteles cristata. The sequence goes on along the minus strand of JAESUZ010002199.1, from coordinate 36,196 downwards.
GCAGGCTCTGCACCAACAATGCAGAGGCCGATGTGGAGCTTGAACCCACAAACCATGAGATCCTGACCTCAGCTGAAGTCGGATGCTTAACCAACTGAGCCACTGAGCCACCCCCTCCGTGAGGTTTCTTACAGGTGTTCAAAACTGGGCTTTGAGCCATCTAGTCTCCATTCCTTAGTCCTCTGGTCTTTGTCTGGATTTTGGTCTTATATACTTGAGCTGGCTAGGGGGAGGTTGGGGAGGATGGCTAAACATATTATCTCCTGGAGACTTAGGGCTTCTTTAACCCCAAACAGTGTGTACTCTGCCAAGGACTTGACTTGAATTTCTTCTTCTCAAAGTCAGCCCTTGTACCTCACCCCCTACAAAGTCAGGTTAAGCCAAAGAGGGGAAGAAGTCTGCATATTTGTTTGAAAGCTTGATGCAGCTGTTCCAGACAAACAGTGCTACTGCCAAACTCCACCAGGAGCTAAGGGCATGTGGAAAATTTTAGCTGCAATGACTGTGGCTGTGGTGGAAGCAGTTTGTTATTTACTCATCTCTGGATATTTTCCTAACTTTATTGGCTTGGTCTGACTTCTTCCCCCACATCCCCCAGTGCCTATGAAGGCAGACATTGCAGGCCACAGAATATTCTTAGCACTTGGAATGCCAGTTGGCCCCCATCAAAAACCTCTGTCTGCCACCTCATTATCCTTCCTTCATTTCTCTCTCTTCCTCTTTACTTCTCCTCACTGAGTCTGTTCTTTTCAGCTCTCTATGTCTCCAGAGGCAAAGGATGAAACATTTAGGAATCCAGAAATCTCCATCCTTTCTGAAGTAAGGAACAAGCCAGAAGAGACTAGGGAATCTCTGTTTAAGAGAATGTGATCTGTATTGTTATTAACATTTTTGGCAGAAGGGGGCTATAAAAATCTGATCATATAAGTAAGATCTAGGGGAGAGAGAGGGAGGGAGAGACTGACACACACACAAATACACACACACACACACACACACACACACACAAGGAGAGAGAGAGATAGACAGAAATGGAGAGAGAAAGAGAGAGAGAGAGAAAGGGAGGGAAAGAGAGAGGAAACTGACTACTGAAGCAGGTGAAACAATGGCCTCAAAAGCCATGTTGTCCAACCCTCACATTTTTATGCTGATGCAGCCTGTTTTCAAATATCTCTTGTTAGTTTGCCTCAAAAGCCTCCCTTGGTAGCTTTTGGAATGTTTATTTGTTTTTCTTTATTTTTTATTTTTTTTTAACATTTATTCATTTTTGAGACAGAGAGCACATAAGTGGAGAAGGGGCTGAGAGGGTGACACAAAATTTGAAGCAGGCTCCAGTCTCTGAGCTGACAGCACAGGGCCTGATGCAGGGCTTGAACCCACAGACTGCGAGATCATGACCTGAGCATGCTGGTCAGATGCTCCACCAACTGAGCCACTCAGGAGCCCCAGTTTTTCTTTACTTAAGTATCTCTTATTGCAGTCTAACTTTCTCTTCTCCAAGATTTAGCCTAGGTCCTGCCTTCCATGGAAATAATGGGCAACAGATCCTAAAACTTACCTGCATACCATGTTGGTGTCACTGCTGAAGTGAAGAAGAGCAGGAGAGATAGAGCTCCTCTTTGGGTTAGTTGACCAGCCATCCTTAAAAGGAGTCGGGCTGAGGGGAGGTTAGGGAGACAAGAATAGAGATATGCGACCAGAAGTACCAGGGAAAAGAAAAATATCTTTCAGAAATCAGCCATCAGTGAACTTCCCAAAGTGAGAAGAAGCAGAAATGCAGGATCTGTGAGGAAGAAGAGAAATTTTTAGATTATTGAATGTCTGTTATATTGTCCCCCTTGTAAGGACCTTCCATTTTATAGAATAGCAAGACTCTATTTGTTATTTCTGATCTCTTTTCCTCCCAGGAGGAGGATGGTATAAAAAAATCAATTCTCAATTAACTGTGGTGAGATCAGATACAAGTGTTTCATTGTCCAAGTTATAGAGAGGGACACGGAGGAACCAAGATCAGGAAGGGGCAACATAAAGTCATATGGAACCAAGAGGGAATCCTACGATCTAAAAGCTGCCAGTTGATGGTTTCATCCATTTAACTAGTATTTCCTAACCACTAATCTGGGAAAGCATTAACATTAGTCTAAGAGCTTGAATTCTGGAGTTACACAGATCTGTATGTGTATCCAGTTCTGTCCATATTAGCTATATGGTCTTGGACAACTTCCTTAACTTCCCTGAGACTCAGTTTCCTCATCTATAAAATGAGAATGATAATAGTATCTACATTATAGAATAGATTATTGCCTAGCACATAGGGAAGCAATCAATATATATTAGATATTATTATTCCCCACTTTGTATTAGACAGGACTAGATGTTTCCTTTCTCTAGTCTCTCATATGTGACCTATGACCTGGCTCTTTTCTTAGTTTTGAGTTTTGAGACTTAGTGGTTTGGTAGTGGCTTTTGGCTTTTAAGTCCAGCCTAACCTTCTAGTTTTATTCTGCTGAGCCAGCAGGAAGTCTGTGAGGTTGGGAAGAACCTATTGAGGTACACGAGGAGAGGGTGAGCAAGCTTCAATTGCCCTCTCACTTCCTGTCCTGCCCTCACATTAGTGGGATGAGAGTATTGGGGTTCCCAGTTGGCAAAAAATTCATCCAAAACAGTATTAAACCTTGTTGCCTATTGGTATAAACTGGTCACTGAACTTTTCAGCAGGCACCCATTCACCCACATGTTCTCAATGAAATGCTATGCTCAGGGGAGGAGTCAGTTCCAGAAATGGAGAAACAAAAAGATGGCAGATTCTGGCCAGAGTCCCTAAGGAACGTGAAAAGTCCAAGAATAGCAAAAATTCATTTTCCAATTCATTGCTACTTGGCTTCAGATTTTGTCTAGACACTGGCAAGGAAGCAGAATAGAAAAAAAATTGAGAACAAGCGAGGGAGGCAAGGAAAGTGGAAAGATGAGGGAAGGAAGCTAGAAAAAGAAAATCTGTTAGGGCTGAAAGAAAGAGATAAAAGCAGAAAGAGGGAACAAAAGGACAAGGAAGGGAAGATTCAAGAGAGATCTAGGAAAATGAACAGCTAGATAAACTAATCACCAACCCCTCACATATGCAGTCTCAATCCAGTTCCATGGTCCTGGAGCACGGGGTTTCCTTTTCAACCCACTTTTCTGCATCTGTGACTGCTCCCTGCCCATCTCCTCCCAGATTGGAGACTGAAAAACTGACTTACCGGGAGTCAGCCACCCTCTGCTGAGGGCCAGGAAGGTAGTGGGAACCTATATCTGCAGCCAGGTCATGGTTGAAATGGCAAGTAGCATATAATCCGGTTTCATAAAAGACACACACACCCCCGCCCTGCCAATAAGCCATGTTGTCCATGTCCTGGGTCTCATTACCCACCATGGTTGTGAAATGAGGTAGTATAATGTGGAGGGGTTAAGCAGCAGATCTTACTTACCTATTTTATAAATTTTTTCTGCTTTCTTCTTCTCTTTCTCCTTCCTCTCTGCTCCTCTCATCAGTCAGAAAAACTTCTATTTTAACATTCCTAGAACGAGTGGCTCTTGGTCTGTCCAGGCCTCTGGGATTCTGTTAACACTGCCCAGATGTTAGGATATCTGCATCTGCCAAAAGTTTCCTTAAAGCTATATTATCCCCAGAGCTATAAGCTATTCCTCCCTCAGAGAAGGATTTTAGAGAGATGGGAGAGAAAGAACGCAGGGAATAGAGGAACACAGTCCATCTGCCACAGAACAGGGGGAAAGTGTGAATGGTGCTGGCCCTGAGCCGATGAGCATAGTAATGACTAACAGAGGCTGGCTAAAGGGCCTCCAGAGATGTGGTGTATGAAAAACATTTCTTTTTATGACTCAGCATGACATCAGGATTGAGTGAAAAGGAATTTCACAAACTCCAAGGAGAGGGGAAGAGTGTAGCTGACTTTGACATTCCCTAGAGATTTCCCCTGTAATTCTTGAGGACTTCCCAGCTCTTCAGTTGCCTTGCCATCCATATATACAAGGTCAAACACACGTTGAAACTCTCCCACTGATGACCTAACTTCTTTGGACTTTAGTTTCTGATAAGATTATGTTGTTTACAAAAAATACCATGCACTTTTTGCCTGAAGAATCAAGATTGATTTCCTGTAATAAGAGTGCAGGGAAAGCATGCTTAGAGAGGCTTTAGGGGGAGCCTGTTCAAGCACACCTAGATGATGTGTGCATGGCAAGGTTATAGCCCTTGCTAAGCTGTTTCCCAGTGGCCTCTGATGAAGGGATATGCTTCACTAAGCAAACTTTCTTTTTAGTATCTGGTAATGAGAGTATTCTAACATAGTGCAGACCAGCTTCACACATTCTCGTGGACATTTCCATCCTTGAAAAATCAGTGATTGTAGAAGAATTTTTTTTAGCTTCCATAGAAAGGGTCTCTTCCTTATGTGTGCAAGCAAATTAGTAACCTCTTCTCAGTTATAAAGGGAAGAATTGTGCTTCTGATAATAAAATGTTCAATAGTAAGCCTGTTTCATTTCCAATCCACCATTCAGAAGTATGTATTGACTGTCTACTATGTGTTCAACAATGTGATAGTGGTATAAAAAAAAAAAAACTGAAGACAGGGGCGTCTGGGAAGCTCAGATGGTTAAGCCTCTGACTTCAGCTCAGGTCATGATCTCATAGTTAGTGGGTTCGAGGCCCCTGTCAGGCTCTGTGCTGACAGCTCAAAGTCTGGAGCCTGCTTTAGATTCTGTGTCTCCCTCTCTCTGTGCCCCTCCCCAACTTGTGCTCTCTCTCTCTCAAAAATAAACAGACATTAAATAAATTTTAAAAACTGAAGATATCTTGGCCTCATTTATTCAATAAATTTATCATGCTTCTACTGTATTAAGGATGGTGGAGAGATAAAATCCCTAACATCCTAATGCATAATTAGTTCAGCAGTATTTACTGAACATCTATTATGTGCCACACACTGTTCTAAGTACTTGAGAAACATCAGTGAACAAAAGAGACAAAAATCCTTGCCATCGGGGCCCCTCGGTGGCTCAATAGGGTAAGTGACTGACTCTTGACTTTGGTTCAGGTTGTGATCTCAGGGTTCCCCCCTTCAAATGTTCAATGTTCAAATAAACACTGAAAAAAATCCTTGCCCTCATGGAATGTAGGAGGCATTCAACAAAAATGTTCTTGATTACAATTGTGTGTGTTTAGGGAATTAGCCTTCATTGGACATCTACTGTAAGCTAAGAACAAAGAACAGTGGTGAGTATGAAGTGCTTGATCTTTCAATCTGGAATTATAAATTTCGGAGGATTTATACTTAGGAGGGGAGACAAGGGGGACATAAACAATTAGACAATGATACAAAACCATATAAAATTCTAAAAGTCATGGTATAGACTTTGAGAACTGTGTGAACACTCTGTGGGGAGAGGTAGGCCTTGGTATGTTCTGAGGCAAGGGAAATAAATAATAGCTCACTGTTAGGTCAGAGGGTGATGGGCAAACTGGTTAGAGGGATCAAGAGAGTGATAGGGAACAAAACTGAATAAATAGGGTAGGGCCAGATTGTGAGGTTTTTGAAATCAGATATAAAAATTTACTCTAAAGTCAGGTGTTAGGATATAGTAAATCTATTAAGTGTGTTTGTGTGTGTGTGTATGAGTGTGTGTGTGTGTGTGTGTGTGTGTGTGTGAGAAAGAGAGAGACAGAGAGAGACAGAAAGAGAGAGAGCGAGCGAGCAAGAGAGCAAGCAAGTGCAGAGTAATAAATTCTACTAGGGTTGTTTTCTTTCTTTTTAAAAAAAAAAAAAAACCTTTTACTGGCCCCCCTCTTGGCAAAGAGTACAGTAGTAGAGCATTCATACCCTTCACAAGCAAACTCCATCTATGTCCTCAGCTTAGTTTTAAACATTCACCTAATCAGGTTGTACTGAACTACTTCCTCTTCCTTTCATACTTTGGTGCCTTTGCCCAGGCATACTTACTCTACCCTGTATTCATTTACTTCCTTTCCTGGACTGTTGAAACTGTATCCATCTTTGCTGCTGAGAAGTTTGCCTTAGCCCATCCCAGAGAGATCGGGTTGCCTTCTTTTTCTATCGCATCACTTTGTAAATATCTTAATTACAGGCTTATCACAATTATTGTCATTGTCCACCCGTGACAATCACTGTTCCCTACTTACTAGTTTGTTCACCTCAGACTCATCTTTGTCCCCTCCCAGACCATGAGAGCCTAGGGTGCAATAACCTTGCCTTAGTCTCCTTCATTTCCCCAGCACCCAACACAGAGCCTAGCACATGCTAGGCTGAGGATGCTGTATAAGGCCTCATGTCCCACTCACAGCTCGAGGGAGCAGGACAGAATGGTGGCAGAGAGAAATTAAAGAAGAATGTGAAGGAGGAGAATATGGAACGCATAGGGAGATCAATGTAAGGGTATATAGAGACAGACAGCAGTTATGTGAAGCACCAAGATGGGCAATATGAAAAGCTTATGCAAAATATGGGGGGGTGCTCATTTTAAAAACCCAGCATTTCTTCAGCATCCATTATGTGTGGATAACACTGTGTCAGACACTTTGGGTGTCAGGTTAAATAAATCACCTCTCTGTGTGATTTGGTTGGGAAAATGAGACAAAGACACAAAGAGACTGACAATATCTATACATAGAAATGTAAAGTTCTTAAAGTTCAGTACCATTTTCAACATCAAGACATTTATTATGAAGTTCCTCAGCAGTCAATAAGGTATTATTTTAAGAAATGTTAGATATGGAAACTGACTTGTATAGATAAAATCTCAGCAAAGCTTAACAAAACTAAACTAGAAACAACTTTATTAGAACACTGACTAAGGAAAATTGATATGAAATTGTGAATTTTAATATCATTCAATATTATTTCTCATTTCTATGTGTCCCAAATTGCATATTATGAACTTTTTAAAAGAAGGCAAGATCTAGACTGCAAAGGGAGGGAATGATTCATGGAGAATCTGAAAGGAGTAGATGGAAAAGAAAAGTGAATGAAAAACAGACAAAGAACAGAATTTCAGAGAAGAAATGATAAGGATACACATGACATAATAGGTGTAAAGACATTCCCATTCCGGAATCTGATTTTTAAAACTGTACATATGATTTATCCATTTAAATGGTGATGTTCACTTTACTTGTTTAAATGATGTTTATCTGATGGCTGTAATGTGTAACATGAGATTTTAAGAAAATAAACAGGAGGTGCTTTTTTTTAAATGTTTTTTATTTTTATTGTTGAGAGAGAGAGACAGCATGAGCAGGGGAGAGTCAGAGAGAGAGGGAGATACAGAATCTGAAGACAGGCTCCAGGCTCTGAGCTAGCTGTCAGCATAGAGCCCAATGAGGGGCTCGAACCCACGAACCATGAGATTATGACCTGAGCCAAAGTCAGATGCTTAAGCAACTGAGCCCCCCAGGCGCCCCCAGGAGGTGCTTTTTAATTTTTATGATGGGCACTTAGCCACAGGTAATTGAAGGAATTTTATAAAAGGTATTAGAAAATGAAAATGGTAAGGTCATTATGTGAATAAGAGATAAGATGTATTCTGAGTGAAACAGTTGATATCTTTTTACTGGTTCCTAAGATAAAGGGTAGTAATGTTCCAAGACATTATCCAGCAGCTCAACTTAATTGTTTTGCTTGTGATAGTGTGATACTAGGATGGCTTAGGCATTTATTTAGTTTATTTAATTTAATTGATCAAACCTTAAGTCACTACTAAGTGGTTAGTCTCAGAGACCAGCCGTGACCAAAGGGCTCAACAGAGATTGGCTGAAACCAAATGAGGTCATCAATTGAGCATTGTGTCCTAGGGTGCTGGGGAGAGAATAAAAGGGGGTGCAAGAGCCCTGACACACTGGCTCTTCAGTAGTTTCTGAACATGTAGACAGCAGGATATAAGACAGGTCAGTAGAGAAGCAAGCAGGTACTGTAGTAATTGACTAAGGATCTGAGTTAATATGAGTGCTCAGACTATGAGCTCTGATGCTAGAAAAAGAGGTGTGTGTGGGCAGGGGTGAGGGGATGGATAAAGGGGGCAGATTAACATTCTCATTGAGTGTGGTTGGGATATACCTTAAGTAGGGAGTAGGAATTTTGAGTGAGGTTGGAGAATGGGAAGGAAACAGGGAACAGATATTGTTTATTGGGAGATAATCACATTGTCTTATTGTGGAACAGAAAATTCACATTGAAAACGCAGTAGGAAATAAGCTGATACCATATTTGCTGGTGGAGACATATTTTAAATGCCAAAGAACAACACTTAAACTTAACCTTGAAGGTTACAGGAAATTAATAGGAAAGGGACACAAATCCCTACTGAATATGAAATGTAAAACAAACAGCAACAATACTTAAAGGAAATATTTGCCTTTTTCCTACATTTTCAGCATCAAACATGTGTTTTTGTGGTCAGAAAGAGGGAGAAAGATAGATTGAGCCAGAAAATGTACTGAACTCTGTACTTTGCCACTCTGGGATGGCAAAGGGTTCCTTAGGTGATTGCCCTATTGGAATGAAGGCAAAAGTAAAACTCAACAATAACCCCAAGTACAAGGCAGAATTGGGGAAGGCATTGAGGTTTTTATGCTTCAGGGATTTCTAAGAGCCCTTGTTTGTGGTTAAATGTCTGATTATAGCAGTCTTTGGTTATTCCTAGCCAAGACAGCTATTTATACAATGGCAGCCATGTCTCATCATAGAGTGGACCCTATTTCTGATGAGAGAAACAGAAGTTCATTGGGCTTAGTCCTAGGCAAGTTACCCCTTTGAACCTGTTTCCTCATCTGTAAAATGAAGGCAGTGGTAGTTTCTACCTCACAATAAGGGCTCTTGTGATGTATGCATGAGGTACCGCCTGTCAAGCACTTAGCAACAGTGGTTGGTACATAGTCAATGCTCAATATTACAGTTACTATATATAATATATAATAGAATAATATTGATAATACTATATATAATAGAATGTAATATCAATAATACAATTAAGTGTTACAATATTAATACTTTAAAGAATAAATGTATTTTCTGACCTATAGAATTACTACTTACATTGCCTTAGGTGGGATTAGATGTCCCTTTGGCCTGGGTTTGTGCCCCAGGCCTAAATTTGAAGTAAACTGAACTTCTGGGTTTCGTGGCATGGCAGCATGGTAAGAGGGTGTAGCAGAGTGAGACGCGATGGTGCAAGGTGTTGTGCCCATAGGAATATTAAATTCTGTGTCAGCCTTTGGTTTAACTTGGCACCGACTGTTATTCAAACAAAGCAGCGTTGTAAGCAGCAGAGGAAGGGAGAGGCGGAAAATCAACACATTCTTGGAAATAATGTGTGGATTTTGCTTTGACTATTTTGTTTTCTCTTCAGCCACAAAAATGTTTTTTTGCTGTTGGGGCTCAAAATGAAAATCCCTTTCAGAACGTGGTACAAGCCTAAGTTTCAGAGGAAGCTTCCATTTAAGATGACAAGGAGTTAGCAAGACTTCCCTTGATACTTGTTTGTTCCAATATGAGAACTCCTCACATAGCGTTATTTGGCCTAGGGAGAAAGCTTTGCATTTACTTAGAGCTCCTCAACCTCATTTCCTGTACTTATGGCACGTGTTTCTTTTAAAATTGACATCTGCTATCTTTCCTGATAACCTTCTCTCAGTGTTTATAGCTGCAGAGATGTATCCTTTACCCATTCCCTCCATGTGTTTATATGTTAGGCTTTTAAAATTTTAGTCTAAAGACCGTTGGTGCAATATTTGTCTTTTAGTAGTTACTCTCTTGGATCTCAGACATCTGGCATGATGCTATAGGAGCTGGTCCTAAGACAATATTCAAAGTACAGGGAAGCTGTGTGTGACCAAGTCAATGGAGATTTCTTGTTTTCTGGTTCTGTGGTATATATTTAAAGTAAATTTTCAAGCATAAAAGTTTGGGCATCACCTCTCCTTTCACTATACAATATAATAACACTACAGTAAGTGCCCACTTTGTGATTTTAAGCTTGTGTCAAGATGATGTCATGGATTGCATAGGGAACTGATATTGTCTTTTACTCCCATCCTTCAAGAAACAGCACACACTCACTGGGCACTCAGTCTTTGCCCTTGAAGAGCTTACACTTTAGTTAAGAAACCAGATCTTAATACATACTCTGTGCAATAATTAGATCAACTGGTTCATGATACATAACATGGAAATGTGGAGCTTTCTGCATACATGATTTAATAGGAATGTACAATTATAAACTTTCCTTAAGAGTTAAGTTGTTTTTGGTTTAAACTTCAATGTTTTGTGTCTTACCATATGGATTAAAGGTGCATACAGATCTATGGTATTGTTGGTGTTAGGTATCAACTCAGATTTCTTAGAAGTAACTATTTTTTTCTCACAAGTTTATATTTTTATGGAGGGAGCAAGAAGGCCAGAGAAAGTTTCATAAAGTATGTATTTTCCACTAAATAGAAACTTGAGTCTTGACACCCGGTAGTAATCTTTCTTTTCTCCTTGATTACACCTGTCCTGAATTTCTAGATAGATGAATGCTAAGGACTGCACTAATGTTCCTGAACAAAATGGGAGACCAGGATGCCTATAGCACTGAATTAATTCATTTGTATTTAACTCATTTTGTGAATTGCTTTGAACCTGACTAGATAAAAAAGACCTACCTATTCTCAGTTTCTCATGAAAAGTAAATTACCTATTTAAATTGAGGGCAATTTGAATGGCTCATTCAGTCACTAGTCACTCTTGAAGCCTAAAAGTTACCAGAAAACAGGAAACAGTGAGTATCTGTAATGTCTAGACTCATTTCTTTTCTCCCCTGTAACTATAGGCATAGAATTAACCCATTGTATTTGTAGCTCAAATATATGCACTTATTCTTGTATGCTGAGCAAAGCATATGTATATGTATCCTTTATGAAACAGAGACATTCCCCATTTCACAGATGTATCAAGGAACTTTAAATACCCTTTAGGGCTCTGCTGATTTGCATAATCCAAATTTTCTAGGCCTTTCAACTATCTGGAGACTTGTCTGTACATTTAGCCATTCCTGAACTTAAGCCCCAAACAAAAAGAGCCTCAGCTTTTGTCACCAATGGAGCGCAATAAATTTTGTTCAGGAGACCCTGAAGAGGGCTATGTTTTTGTTCCACTTTACCCGTTAGATTGATTGCCTCTGGACATATGGGACAGAAAACTCTGGTGATTTATTCCCATTTTGTAAGCACAGTGATCTGTAGTTTGGGCTTTACTGTTAGTTGTGTGACTTTGAGTGTTTCAGCCTCTTTGGGATAAGCTGGTTCTTGATCTGAAAAACCCAGGGTGCTGAAATATACGGTGCCGTTCAGTTTTAATATTTTAAATGTGGAGTGAAGGTCACATTTACCTGACATTCTCTATAGCACTTTCCCTTTTTAAAACTTTGCAGCTGATGGGGCGCCTGGGTGGCTCAGTCAGTTAGGCGTCTGACGGCTCCCGTCGTGATCTCACGGTTCGTGCCCCATGTCTGGCTCTGTGCGGACCACTAGCCTGGAGCCTGTTTCAGCTTCTATGTCTCTCTCTCTGACCCTCCCCTGCTCATGCTGTCTCTCTCTCTCAGAAATAAATAAAAACATTAAAAAAAAAACTTTGTAGCTGATAGTTCAACTTACATTTCAGTATTAATTACTTCAGAACATTTTCCCTCAACTTTCCAATTGTTTAGAGGATAATAGAGGAGAAAGATAATGGATTTTGCAAACGTCTGTAGGGAAACTGTCAAATTCATTAACAATCTCTCATACCTAGCTTTGGAATTCTTTCAGGAAGTGATTATTTCCCACAATCTATTCACTTTTTTTTTTAATGTTTTATTTATTTCTAGGAGAGAGAGAGAGACAGCATGAGCAGAGGAGGGTCAGGGAGAGAGGGAGTCACAGACTGAAACAGGCTCCAGGCTCTGAGCTGACAGTCAGCACAGAGTCTGACGCGGGGCTCGAACCCACGAACCGCGAGATCATGACCTAAGCGAAAGTCGGACGCTTAACCGACTAAGCCACCCAGGCGCCCCTATTTCCCACAATCTATTCACTCTTAATGCCCCCCTCTCCACTGCATGAAACAATGTTCAAAAATTGAAAAGCACAGAACAAGTGAAAAAGAAATAAGCTTAATTCCACCACTCAGGAAAATGTCACTTTTCCTCATTTTTTTGTCTAAAAACATATGACTGTACGTGTCGCTTTGGAATATGCTTTTTCATTGGAAATATATTTCTTGAGGATATTTAGTCATGTAATAAAGATTCTTAGGTCATTTTTAACCTCTTTTCATTCCTTTTTTTTTTTTCCCTTTAGGACACCAGGGGCTGGCGAGGCCGAATCTCAGAGCGCTGCTGGCGCTGTTGGTGATAGAACAATATGATCAAATTATAAGGGCGGGGGGGGTGCGGGAAAGATTCCTTGAGAGGAAAAAAATAAGAAAGCTCCACTTGCAGATCTAGGAAATTCCCGACAATAGAACTTTGTATATAGTTTTCGGTAACCTTCAGCAGGGGGCGCTCGGAAATTGTCGTCATTTTTCGGATAGCCTCCCGGACTTTACCCTCTAGAAATTGTACAGTGTTTCCGGCTCTTCTCAGTTGTAGAAGCGCGTAAGTTTCCGGCAGTTTCCGGGGAGACTCGGGGACTCTGCGTCTCTCTCGCTCTGTTCCGCTCGCCTGGTGCGGCGGGGCAGGGTGCTGAGCTAGTCATGGCGTCCCCCTCTCGGAGACTGCAGACTAAACCAGTCATTACTTGTTTCAAGAGCGTCCTCTTGATCTACACTTTCATCTTCTGGGTGAGAGACCTAGGAGCCCGGGGGCGGGTGGGGTCGCGGGCTTTGGTGGGAGGTGTGACGCTGAGCGGAGGGCGCTCAGGTCTGAGGTGGGGAGGGAAGCGACCGAAGGGTTTGGCCGGCTGTTGCCGCCGGACCCCGACGGCGGCAATGAGTTGCCGGGGTCTTGCTCGGGCATCTTGCCTGCGCCGGCATCGGAGTGCTGGATGGTGGCAGCCAATAGGCTGTGCTGAGACACAGACACGCTTAGGGTTCGAATTCGAGGCGAGAGGCGAGGAATGGAGTTAACACCCCAGAGCTCTCAGAGGGTGTCCCCGAACCATTGCAAGAGGCAAGCCTTGCCCCGCCCCTCTAAGAGCTCACTCGCATAATAGTCTGTTTCTTTTCACTGCTTCGTAAAAGGGGAGTATTTCACCGGTAAGTATGGTAATGGCTGCCCTCCCGCCAACCTATCGTCGGGCTTCCTTTTGTGTACTATCCTTTTGTACGCAGCGCTTAACTCTGAACTGCGCATGGGGGAGGGGGAAGTTTCAGGAACTCTAGAAACACTTTTTTCCCTCCTCCAGGAAGGTGTTCTTCCTATGGCGGGAGTAAAGCAGTTATGGAATTGTGATCCCTAGGACAGATATCCCACGGATTTCTGTTTATACCAAAAAAAAAAAAAAAAAAAAGTTCAAGAAGTTTGTTAAGATGCCTTCTCCAGCTGCTCCCTGGTTTCGCCCTGGTTACCTGGGTTACTTGGTGATCCAGGGTGGATTTATCAAGGCCTGTCCTTTTGTGCAGATCCCCTTCCTATCCCTTGTCTCCCATATCCCAGCCACAGCTCTGTGGCCACAGACTGCTAAATTAGTACACCTATTGTATCTTAAATATCCAGTAGTTTGTGGTTTGAAGGTGCTGCTGTGTACAGTGTGTAACTTTCCATTCTCTGGTTTCCCACATAGATCACTGGTGTTATCCTTCTTGCCATTGGCATTTGGGGCAAGGTAAGCCTGGAGAATTATTTTTCCCTTTTAAATGAGAAGGCCACCAATGTCCCCTTCGTGCTCATTGGCACCGGCACTGTCATTATTCTTTTGGGCACCTTTGGCTGTTTTGCTACCTGCCGAGCTTCTGCATGGATGCTAAAACTGGTGAGTCCTTGTTTTCCTTAGAATTTATTCTTGGTTTTGGAATAGTCTTATGTGGTGTAGGCTTTGTTTCTTAAAACTGGCCATGGCCGTTTAGGATTTTTTCCGTTACTTCCCAAGTAACATTTCAGCTGCCAGTTCCCACTTTTGTTGTGTTTTCCCTTCCTTTTTAATAAAAACATGCTGAACTGATTGAGCAGACTATATTTTTCTTTGACTTCCTTTGTGGCTGTGATGTATCTTCTTTATGCTGACTTGGACTTTCTTTTTATCCCATAGTATGCAATGTTTCTGACTCTCATTTTTTTGGTTGAACTGGTTGCTGCCATCGTAGGATTTGTTTTTAGACATGAGGTAAGCCTGAGTTTGGGAACCTATTAATATGTTAAAATTTATTGTTCCAGAGGAAAAAAAGAGTTAAAGGCAATTTTTAAAAGTTCAAAAATCACTCTTAAAGCTTACTTTTGTTTAATGCTATTTTTTTCAGCCTGTAGCTGACAATAATGGATTTCTTGTAAAAATTCTAACCCATTTTTAATAAAAAAAATTAGAAAATTGTAAAGACTGACAATCACCAGAAGGAAATTACAGGTACCCATAATGACATGTATTTCCAGTTCTTTTTCTGTGTACAAATACCTACTAAAGTGGAGATAGTACAATTTATAACTTTACTGATAGGAAAATGTTTAAATCACAAAATTGATAACACAAATTTAATACCTTCTCCACTTATGCCACACATTTTATTTATTTATTTATTTATTTATTTATTTATTTATTTATTTATTATTAAGATACAGTGCATGAGCAGGGGAGGGGCAGAGAGGGAGGGAGACACAGAATCCAAAGCAGGCTCCAGCTGTCAGTACAGAGCCTGATGTGGGGCTGGAACTCACGAACTGTGAGATCATGACCTGAGCCAAAGTCAGAAGTCAGATACTTAACCAACTGAGCCACCCAGGTGCCCCATTATGCCACACATTTTTAAAAGATTAGATATACTTAGTGGAAATCATCAAAACTTTAATATTGAATTAGAAATCATGGTTCCACTGTTAAACCTGGGGTTGGGAAATCATTTGGTGAGTAGTGAAGGTTCCTTAGTGAGAGTGTTTTACA
Organism: Proteles cristata cristata; assembly: GCA_017311185.1. NCBI lineage: Eukaryota > Metazoa > Chordata > Mammalia > Carnivora > Hyaenidae > Proteles > Proteles cristata. The sequence goes on along the minus strand of JAESUZ010002199.1, from coordinate 21,079 downwards.
AAGTGTGGTAGTACAGTCTACCAAAGTAAGGTTTTGTAGCTTAAAAATTCTATAAGCATTAAATTTGTACTTGAAGTAGAGAAAAACTGGGTGAGGGATATAAGAGTACAGAGCTACCACTTGAATAAATGCTTCGATAACACTTTAACTTGAGTGGTTATCTTTCATTGTAATGTTTTGCTTAGTAATCCTCTCAGCTAGACTATATCCCATAGAGGACAGGATTGGACCGTAGAAATAATTACCATACACGTTGCTGTTGTCAAAGACATGACAGATGTGGGGATTTTTTTTATCTGACCTAGAAACCAAAGAAACTTTCTAGAATCTTTATTTACTGGCATTGTGTTTCTTTGCTGTAGATTAAGAACAGTTTTAAGAATAATTATGAGAAAACTATAAAGCAGTATAACTCTACGGGAGATTATAGAAGTGATGCCGTAGACAAGATTCAAAATACGGTAAGTAGTCATAGGTGGTGGCTTCTCAAGAGGGGAACACATTTCTTATCCCCTTAGAGAAGAGGAATAGGCCCCTGGCTACTAGATGTTATCCACTTGTATGATCTTCTCATTACAATCTTAGATCAGGAGAAAATATGTCCCTGGAAAGAAGTGTGGGATGATACTAAGTGATAGATCTCCATTTTCTCCTAATCATTGTCCTCACATCACAGACCAAGTACTGTTAGTACCAACTACAGCAGGAAAGTAAGCCCAGTGCAAAAATGTTACATTTGGTATTAGGGGGAAAAAGGTGCTAATCTGTTGACTTACAATGCCGATTGAGGACAGCCACTTAAAAATATTAGGATATGGATCACTAAGTATAATATTGTTTTGAGTACAAATTGCACTCTAAAATGATAGATTAAATGTTTGACTACAAAGTTATGATGTAAACTATAAATGGGTTTTTTTTTTTTCAGTTGCATTGTTGTGGTGTCACCGACTATAGAGATTGGAAGGATACTAATTATTACTCAGAAAAAGGATTTCCCAAGAGTTGCTGCAAACTTGAAAATTGTTCTCCACAGAGAGATGCTGATAAAGTAAACAATGAAGTAAGGAGTCTTTACAATATTTTTATTTGAAAATATTAACTGAATACAGAGTTGACTCCATCTTTAATGTTTAGTCACAATAAATATAATCAGAAATAGGACAACTATTAGTCTCATTGAGTAAATGAGGAAACTGAAGCTCAGACAATTTGACTTGAGTTCAGACCACGAGCAAATAACACTTTTAAATGCCTAATCCAAGAGGTGGAACTTCTGCTCTTCAAACTTCTGTCGAGAGCATTGTGCTTGAGAGGAGATAAGATTTGTTATATAAAAGAGTAAATTTTAATAAAAATGATCATCAAAGGCTGTGGTAGCTAAAGCTCCTCTCTTGGCAGAAGTGTTCCTTATTGCTTGTGCTGTACTTATTATTTTTTTCCCCTGCTCCCATTAGGGTTGTTTTATAAAGGTGATGACCATTATAGAGTCAGAAATGGGAGTGGTTGCGGGAATTTCCTTTGGAGTTTCTTGCTTCCAGGTAAGTCCTTGTAGTTAGGAATATTTCATCACTCTTGTTAGGTGTAAACTAGAAGTTATCCACTGTGAAGGCGTCAGGGCACTTCCATAGAAGTCACGTTTTCACAGAGTCTCAGTTTCTCATCACAGTATTGAACTACTTTTATTTTGTATTAGAAACTTATGTAGTCAGTTATTTGCATTTGGGTCTTAAATAGACCGAATAAATAAAACAATAGCTTTGTTTTATTTTGGAGGGATATTTTGCTATTTTCATTCCAGTTTTTGATGCCTTGGATCTTCTGTTTTCCTGCACTGTTTTCCACAATTAGAATTCTCTAAATTTTATTCCTGATTTACCGGCTCTTTTGACCCCATAGCCTGTCATGCCTTGAAACTACAAAAAGCAAGACTTAGAATTAACTCCTAGTAGTACATACCTGGCACCCTTTTGGGAATGGCAGCTTTCCAGCATCATAGTTTATTAACTAAACAAAAACATCAGATAGATGAGAACAGTGTTTTTCAGTGTAGTCAAGATTCTACAGTGTGATTCATATTTTTCTTTCCTGGGCTGCAACTGCCTGATTAGTTGCATGTAAGGTCTCACTTAAAAAATTTAGATCATATGACCCCACATTCAATATGTGCCTGTTATGTTGGGTACCGGCTGTGTTGTGGTTTTAAACAATTTTTTTAGGGGATGGGAGTTTTTCCTATATTAAACATCGTGGAGACAAAACTGAAAGAATCAATACACTTGATTTTGGAAGCCTAATCTTAACGCATTTCTAAAGCAGCTGGTGTAACTGTGTCTCAATCTGCATTAATAGAATAACTACTAGCACGTTTGAAAGGTTCTAATTTGGGACCCCTGGGTGGCTCAGTTGGTTAAGCGTCCAATTTCAGCTCAGATCATGATCTCATGGTTCGTGAGTTTAAGCCCTGTGTTGGGCTTCGTGCTGATAGCTCAGAGCCCAAAGCCTGCTTCAGATTCTGTGTCTCCCTCTCTCTCTGCCCTTCCCCTGTTAATGCTCTGTCTCTCTCTCCAAAAATGAATACACATTTAAAAAAAGAAAAGGTCTAATTAAATAAAATAAAAAATTTAACACCTCATTTAGCCTAGCCCTCTTTGAAGTGCTCAAAAGCCATCTGTGTGTGGCTAGTGGTTAGCTTATGGCACAGCCTTCACAGATGGAGATTTTATGTGATGAGATGCTTATGCTAAACCATATCCTTTTTGTTCTGATAGCTGATAAGTTATCTGTTAAGTTTCCCCAAAACTTAATGACATTTAGGACTTTTGTCAGTTACTGTTGTGAAATTCCAGGTCATAGTAGTAGTAAAACTTCCCTTGTATTCTTTGAATGTGATTTAGATGCTGCCGAGTATCAAACACAGCTGTTGAGAAAAACTTCAGGAAATTATTAGTGAATTAGAAGTGAAAGGAAAATAAACCTATATCCTGAGGTCTTTAAACTCGTGTGTGTGTGTGTGTGTGTGTGTGTTTAATTTTGTTCTTATTTTGTTTTTAGCTGATTGGAATCTTTCTAGCCTACTGCCTCTCTAGGGCCATAACAAATAACCAGTATGAGATAGTGTAATCAGCAAATCATGGGCTTACTCCTCTCCAACTTTAAGGTATGTTCATTTTAGTTCTCAGCTCTGTCTTGGTGTTTCCTTCAGCCTGCTCGTGTGATGGATGTACTGAGTTTGCCAAAGTCTTGTTGAGTGGTGCATTCAAGTCTTGTTGGTACTGTGTTAGCCCTACATAGGCAGGTCAGGTCTCTAAATACAAGGCATGACCACAAAGGGCAGAAGAGCTTTTGGGGGTTTACCTACACATCAATCTAAGGAACCTAAGTGGTCCCCTTTCTGACAAATTTGTACCTACACAGAAAAGAAATGAAGAATCCCAGTTATGACCTTAGTTGTGAGGTTCCCTGGCAAGTACACTCTGCTCTTGACCCAATATTGGCATTTTCCCTGGTCTTTTATCGAGTTTTCATTTATCACACTTCCCTGGTGAACTATTCTTAGAGCTATAAACAGATCTAGCCCAACTTAGAACCCGATTAGGGGGAAATATGTGTTTCAATAACTTCAGTATTTGAATGGTAAACCATGAGAACTGTTTCTGGCTGAATTAATCCCCTAAGGTGTCCTTCACATTTTAATTGAACCACTGACTGGGAACACATGAAGGTCTTCATTAGCATAGTAGATACTAACATGTGCAAGTGAATACAGATATTGAAATTTGGGTGACAAGTGAATTAACTTTTTTTCTTTAATTTTAGGACATTTACATTCCCTCCTGTGAACTATGAGATTGCCTGGATGGAAGACAGTTTAACACTTCTTACCAAATAGACCAAAAATTACATCAATAGGCTGATTCAGTCAAGACATTTGTTCAATATAAGTTCACCTTCTGGCCCATTCATGTTAGATCATTGAAACCCCTGTATCACTGTGAAACACTGGAAGAGCTAGTAAATTGTAAATGAACCAATGTTGTGTTCCTCTTGACTTTTATTTTGCTCAATGTGAGGCCATTTATTTATTTTTAGAGAGAGAGAACAGGGAAGGGGCAGGGGGAGAGAGAATCTTAAGCAGGCTCCAGAGCCTGCCTTAGAGCTTAATCTTACTGACTGTGACATCATGACCTGAACCTAAATCAAGAGTCATATGCTTATGACATGGCATAGAAGAGCTAGGTTCTACAAACGGATGTGTAAAGAAACAAAACCAAGGGACCCAGGCGCCTCACAATGTGGGGCTTTTGAAAGATGCTGTGAATTTTTTTTTTTTGATGTAGCATTAGAGTGACCCATCTGAATTTGCTTACTGATGTAGTGTGATAGAAAATTTACCCTTCTGAACTGGCCACTTCCCAGACAAGTTTAAATTATTGTACAACTTGTATCAAGTTAAAATATTTTCATTAATCTCTGTTTTGCTGATGGAGAGTCACACTGTATAATTTAATTCTGGCCAGTATTTGGATAGTACTCAGCATCACAGTTGCCAGATGCTGGGAATCATCTCTAACCTGAGGCATTCAAGACTAAAAGCACTACCAAATGTTATGTTACACTTCACATTTCTTTGCCTCCAAATTAAGGTGTTTATACTGATGTCTTTATATTTCCCCCTACTGTTTGAAAGGTTCTAATTATTAATGGTGTTGGAATTACTATATTTTCCTTAGGAATTTAAGACAATTCATCTTTATTAGCTTTAACTGGTATTTTTCAGGTTGATATGACTTAATTGTCAACATGATGGTCACCTTTCATAGTCTTAGTTTCAGTTTGTGCCTTTGGCTAAATATAAATCTTTTACACGATAAATATTGTTTTCCTCTACAACCATCATTTTTAAATCAACTTTTTAAAAATCTCCCGGGATGTTGTTTTTGCTGAAAAAGCTAAGCCCCACATTTCTACTTGGGTATGGTTTCAGATATGAAATTTAAAACTGCAGTCTTGACTCTGATCGTTTTCATAAAAGTATTTGCTTACGAAAAGTATTCTTTGTGAAAGGATTACCTTCTGTATTATGAAATAGCATATGCTTAGCATTCTCCTGAAGATCGACTATTTTGACAGTAGAGCTTACATTAAGAAGTTAGGGCCAACATGGATGGAACTTGAGGGTGTTATGCTGAGCGAAATAAGTCAGGCAGAGAAGGACAGCTACCATATGTTTGTACCTGTAGGAAGATTAGAAGGAACTTAACGGAGGACCGTGGGGGAGAAGAAGGAGGGTAATAGGGGTAGAGAGGGAGAGAGGCAAATCATGAGAGAGTCTTGAATGTTGAGAACAAACTGAGGACTGATGGATATGGGGGGAGAGGGGAAGGGGGGTGATGGGCATGAGGAGGGCACTTGTGGGGATGAGCACTGGGTGTTATATGGAAACCAACTTGACAATAAACTATAAAAAAAAAGTTAGGGCCAGTTGTAACCTGTACTTTCAGATTAATAAGGGAATTAATAATTAAAATTTGAGCTAATATGGGGAAATTCTTCCCTTGGTTTTGTTTCTTTACACATCTGTTGGTAGAACCTAGCTCTTCTATGCCATGCTTCCACACTATTCTTGAATTTGATATAAGGGAGAGTCAATGACAGTTATAAGTTTGACAAAAGGTTTGACAAAAAGTACTAGTTAAGATTCATAGTGTCTTGGGTACATGTCTTTATATGCTTGGAGTTACTGCACAAAGAACATTCTCCATGAAAACGTTTGACAGGGCTTTAAATTTTTTTTTTAATGTTTTATTTATTTCTAGGAGAGAGAGAGAGACAGCGTGAGCAGGGGAGGGTCAGAGAGAGAGGGAGTCACAGACTGAAACAGGCTCCAGGCTCTGAGCTGGCAGTCAGCACAGAGCCTGACGCGGTGCTCGAACCCACGAACCGTGAGATCATGACCTAAGCGAAAGTCGGACGCTTAACCGACTAAGCCACCCAGGCGCCCCGGCTTTAAAATTTTTTTAATGTTTATTTATTTTTGAGAGAGAGAGACACAGAATGTGAGTGGTGGAGGGGCAGAGAAAGAGGGAGACATAGAATCTGAAGCACTTTCGAGGCTCTGAACTGTCAGCACAGAACCCAACGCAGGGCAAGAACCAAGAACTGTGAGATCATGCATGACCTGATCTGAAGTCGATTGCTTAAGTGACTGAGCCACCCAGGAGCCCCTTGACAGGGCTTTTGACATAAGAAGATGGAGTGATAGGGGCGCCTGGGTGTCTCAGTCATTTGAACATCTGACTGTTGATTTAGGCTTAGGTCATGATAAGAGTTGTAGGATCAAGCTCAGCATTGGGCTTCATGCTAGGTATGGAGCCTGCTTAAGATCCTCTCCCTCTACCCCTCGCTTGCATGCTCTCTTTAAAAAAAAAAAAAAAAAAAAAGAATGATAAAACAGTTGAAAAATAGTGGCTTTCCAAATGTAGTAGATCAGATTTTTGGCTATTGAAATCAGAGAACCTAAAGAAGAAAATATTTAAAGGATAATCCAAGCAGTTTTCAAATAGGTGTATTTCACTAGATGGCCTAGAAGAACCTCAAGTTGTCTAGGTAGTTTTTTCTTAAAAGTTTCCCCTCATTGTTAAAAAGAAAAAGAAACAGGAGGTACAGAATGTAGAAAGAAAAAACACCACACATCACTCTGTAGATGGGCTGGTGTATTTATTTTAAGGTGGGTTTATTTTGGATGGCCAGTTACAAAAGTCCCTTATAGCTAATGTGTGCCTGCGCATACCAGACTATAAAATTCACCTCTGGCTTCAATGTGCCAAAGGCATCCTGTGGGTTGTCTCACTTCCAGGCACCAGGTTACTTACTGCAGAATGGCTCTGAACTCCACCTTGAGAAGCAAAGCTCTACAGGCATATTTTCTGAACGTGTGTAAAGCCTGGCAACTTTTTCCTGTTCATGTAGGGGGTTAGGTTTATGTTGTAGGCATTAAATTTTTATGGAAACAAATACCTAATGCAAGGTATAAATGCCATTTCTGTTTCTCCTCAGAGCTCACACAGGATTCTTTGAGGCTTGATGTTTTTAACCTCTTGTCAGAATCCAAGTTGGTTCTTCGCCAATGATACAGTCAACAAAACTGATTAAACTATGAAAGGCAAAGCTATTTATGCATTTTTTGTGAAACTGAGAAAACTTTGGTTCCTTTGTGAGGGCTTTTGTATTTGTAGAAAAAAAACTAACACAAAGTATAAATACCATTTCTGCTTTTCCTCACCATGTACATAAGATACACTGAAATTTGAGGGGCACCCGGGTGGCTCATTTTGTTAAGCGTTTGACTTCGGCTCAGGTTATGATCTCACGGTTTGTGAGTTCAAGCCCTGCGTTGGGGTCCGTGCTGACAAGATCTGTGCTTCAAATCTGTGTCTCCCTTTCTCTTTGCCCTCTCAAACATAAAACACTTTGTCTCTCTCAAGCATAAAATAACATTAAAAAACATTTTTTTAAAAAAGATACATTGAAATTTGATTTTTGTTTTACACTTGCTGCCTTCAAGGTTGACACTTTGCCTCTGATGTGGCAAACCAAACTTTTTGAAATCAAAAAGGAAAACAAAAGGCTAATATATCAGAAAAGAATGCATAAACTGAAACAGTTATGGGAAATGAGACTTTCATTTTTAAGTCATAGGTCTAAAACTTCACCCAGATTCCTTGTGAGAGAAAAGCCATCATGATTTAATCATGGCTTTTCTATTAGGTACCCCTACCCCATGGAGCTTAGTAGAATTAGGCACTTGTAATGTTATGCCCAGATTGCGATCTCCCCAAAAATCCCAAGACCACCAAGGAGTCCGAGTCACGTATGCAAAGGCAGAGGGCTTTATTGCAGGCTTAAGCTCAGGCTCCCAGACCTCACCAACGCAATGAATCCATGTTGAGAGCCCCGAACAAAGAAGGAGTAGGGTTTTTATTAACTCTAGGGCAGGAAAGGGGTGATGGACAGGGACTACAACGTGATAGGACAAGGTGACGGCAGAGGTTGTTATGGCACAGAGGGATTGGTGAGTTTAGAGCAAGGTGGGCGAGAATAGTGGCCAGAACGTCCGGTACCTCCCAACCTCCAGTGATTGGTTCGGACACAGGGAAGGGCGGTGGCTCAAGCCTGCTGAGTCAGGCCTCAGAGACTTGGGCTTCTAATCTCTGGGGCCTTCTGAAGCCTGTCACGGCGCTGGTTCTTCAGTAAGAGCACAGCAAATGTTAATGAAATAAATGAATGAGTGACTGAATCTAATTCTAATGGCCCTCTAATGTTCTGTGAGAAATAACCAGTTGATCTAAATACCTCACTCCATATAAACCATTGTTTATATAATAGAAATCGCCTGCCCCATCAGGAACCGCTTAACCTCGGAAACCACTGCTAACTTCCTCTTGGTCAAATCACTTTTTGCTGCTTCTCTTTTTTGAACTTGTTGCTACATTCAATGCTGCTGAAGATTCTTGTTATGTTATTTGGCTTGAACTCGTAATATCCTGCTATCTTTCCTTTTTATTACTCTTTGTAGTTTACTTTACTGTTTGAATTTCCTCCTGCTTTCAAGTGTGGCTTCCCCCAAAGGCTTGCATTCAAGTTTCTGCTCTTAGATTATGCTGACCTTGGAGGGATTAAATATAGAGGGTCATCAGACCTAACTAACCCTTTGCTCTCTGGTTGTATACTTTAATTTTTTAATGTTTATTTTTGAGAAAGAGCACACATGAGAGAGAGGAAGAGAGAGAAATGAGCCAGGGAGGGCCAGAGAAAGAGCCACAGAATCTGAAGCTCCATCTGAGCTGTAAGCACAGATTCTAATGCTGGGCTCAAACTCGCAGACTGAGAGATCATGTCATGACCTGAGCCGAAGTCAAATGCTTGACCAGTTGAGCCACCAAGTCACCCCTCTGATTGTACTTTAGTTGTGTGCTGGTCATAGCAGCTTGTTTGTACCCTCCTCCCTGCTACAACACCCAAAAGCTCAGCATTCAGAGCACTTCAAAAGTCAAAAACTCCTCCTATAACATCTAGTCCATGCATAGTAGGCCGTCAACTGATGTTGCCTTCACCAGAAGTAACACGGTTTATGGGAATTGGGGGAAATAAGTCAGTTGCTCTAAGAGTTCATTATCATGGTCTCTGCCGCATGGATATATTTATCACGTGAATGGAAGTTCTTTGTGTAAAATTGTCATACTCCATCTGGTGGTGTTCTCATTACCATGTCCTCAAAATTTTTATTTAAAAAATAAAGATGACTGAAATAGTAACTTGTCAAGACTTTTCTGTCTTCCCATAAGTTTCTCACCACCTTTTTCTGGGAAAGTGGTAGCAACATCCTCAAAACAAAACAAACCATGATGGTACTTGCTGGATACACACAATCAGTTCACAAATGAGAGTATGCAGCATCTAAGTAGGTGACACAACTGCTCAGAATCATCGCTGGAAAGGACAAGTAGCTACACTGTTGACATAGGGAAACACACCTGGGGTATAAGAGATTTTGAGAGATGAGGGACGGTATCCACACATTTTCACTCTGTCATACACTTCCTTAGCAGGAAAATAGTATATACGAGAAGGTAGAGTTTTTGCACAAAGTCTTTATTTTTTTCTCCTACTCAGGGGAGATAAGAGAACTAATGTTTATTGAACACTTACTTAATTGCCAGACACTGTGTAAGGTGCTTACACTTAATTGAAGTGTTTATTGAACACTTACTAATTGCCAGACACTGTGTAAGGTGCTGCAATCGACTAACCTGTGAGGGGAGATAATGTTATCCCATGTTTTCAGAAAAATCACAAAAAAAACTAAAGATAGGTTAATTAACCTGCCCAAGATCACACAAGCAAGTAATAGACAGATTTGTGATTTGAACTTCAATCGGTCTGACTCTGATGCCCCATGCTTCTTTCATTGGATTTTTCTGTGTCTCAATAACAAAAAGGCTCTGGGGATTATGTGATTCTAGTCCATAGCCAGAGAAGAGAAGTACAAAAAAAATATTATTTTTCAAATATCTTTTTTAAGTGTGTGTGTGTGTGTGTGTGTGTTTTTTGTTTTGTTTTGTTTTTGAGAGGGAGAGAGCATGCACTTGTGAGCAGGGGAGGGGCAGAGAGAAAGAGAGAGAATTCTAAGCAGACAGAGCCTGAAACGGGGCTCCATCTCACAAACTGTGAGATCATGACCTGAGCTGAAATCAAGGGCAAGACACTTAACCTACTGAGCCCCTCCCTACCCCCACACCCCGGCGCCACCTCTTCAAATATCTTTTAATTAGTCTTTACTGTCTACTTTCTTTTAAGTGTCTTGTCACACAGTAAATGCTTCCTAAACCTCACAAGCTAATATTTCCTATGTTAGTAAAGATAATCCTCAAATACTTAGCTGTTTTCATAATGTAATCTCTTGTGGATATCTTTATTTATTTTTTCTTTTTTTTACAAATAGTTTATTGTCAAATTAATTTCCACATAACATCCAGTGCTGATCCCCACAAGTGTCCTCCTCCATGCCCACCCCTCCTCCCCCTCACATCCACCAGTCCTCAGTTTTTGTCAGCATTCAAGAGTCTCTCATGGTTTGCCTCTCCCCCTTTCCCCCACCATTTCTGCCCTTCTTCTCCCCCTTGGTCCTCTGTTAAGCTCCTCCTAATCCTCCTATATGTGCAAACATATGATATTTGTCCTTCTCTGCCTGACTTATTTTGCTCAGCATAACACCCTCAAGGTCCATCCATGTTGCTACACATGGCCAGATTCCATTGTTTCTCATTGCCATGTAGTATTCCATGGTATAGATAAACCACATCTTCTTGATCCATTCATCTGTTGATGGACACTTAGGCTCTTTCCAGGTTTTAGCTATTGTGGAGAGTGCTGCTATGATCATTGGGGTACATGTGCTCCTTTGCCTCAGCATTTCATTATCCCTTGGGTAAATTCCTAGCAGTGCTATTGCTGGGTCATAGGGGAGTTCTATTGTTAGTTTCCTGAGGAACCTCCACACTGTTTTCCAGAGGGGCTGTACCAGTTTACATTCCCACCAAGAGTGTAGGAGGGTGCCCGTTTCTCCACATCCCCGCCAGCATCTAGAGTTCTCTGATTGGCTCATTTTAGCCACTCTGACTGGCGTGAGGTGGTATCTCAGTGTGGTTTTGATTTGTATTTCCCTGATGAGGAGTGATGCTGAGCATCGTTTCATGTGTCTGTTGGCCATCTGGATGTCCTCTTTTGGAGAAGTGTCTGTTCATATCTTCTGCCCATTTCCTCACTGGGTTGTTTGTTTTTCGGGCGTGTAGTTTGGTGAGTTCCTTGTAGATTCTGGATTATCAACCCTTATTCTGATATGTCATTTGCAACTATCTTTTCCCATTCGGTTGGTTGCCTATTAATTTTCTGGGTTGTTTCCTTTGCTGTGCAGAAACTTTTAATCTTGAGGAGGTCCCAACAGTTTATTTTTGCTCTTGATTCCTTTGCTTTTGGGGATGTGTCAAGTAAGAAGTTGCTGCGGTGGAGGTCAAGGAGGTTGTTTCCGGCTTTCTCCTCTAGGGTGTTGATAGTTTCCTGTCTCACGTTCAGGTCCTTGATCCATTTTGAGTTTATTTTTGTGCATGGTGTGAGAAAATGATCTAGTTTCATTCTTCTGCATGTTGCTGTCCAGTTCTCCCAACACCATCTGTTAAAAAGGCTGTCTTTTTTCCATCGGATATTCTTTCCTGCTTTGTCAAAGATTAGTTGGCTGTATACTTTGGGTCCACTTCTGAGTTCTCAATTCTGTTCCATTGGTCTATGTGTCTGTTTTTGTGCCAATACCATACTGTCTTCATGATGACAGCTTTGTAGTAGAGGCTAAAGTCTGGGATGGTGATCCCTCCCGTTTTGGTTTTATTTTTCAGGATTACTTTGGCTATTCGGGGTCTTTGTGGTTCCATACAAATTTTTGGATAGTTTGTTCTAGTTTTGAGAAGTATGCTGGTGCAATTTTGATTGAAATTGCATTGAATGTGTAGAGTGCCTTAGGTAGTAATGACATCTTAGCTATATTTATTCTTCCTATCCATGAGCATGGAATGTTTTTCCATTTCTTTGTGTCTTCAATTTCCTTCATAAATTTTCTATAGTTTTCATCATACAAATCTCTTGTATCCTTGGTTAGGTTTATTCCGAGGTATTTTATGGTTTTTTGTGCAATTGTGAATGGGATCAGTTTCTTGATTTCTCTTTCTGTTACTTCATTGTTGGTGTATAAAAATGCAACCGATTTCTGTACGTTGATTCTGTACCCTGCAACTTGGCTGAATTCTTGGATCAGTTCTAGTAGGCTTCTGGTGGAGTCTGTCGGGTTTTCTATGTAGAGTATCATGTCATCTGTGAAGAGGGAAAGTTTGACTTCCTCTTTGCCAATTCTGATGCCTTTGATTTCCTTTTTGTGTCTGATGGCTGATGCTAGGACTTCCAGCACTATGTTAAACAGCAGTGGTGAGAGTGGGCATCCCTGTCGTATTCCTGATCTCAGGGGGAAAGCTCTGAGTTTTTCCCCGTTGAGGATGATGTTAGCTGAAGGCTTCTCATAGATGGCTTTGATGATGTTTAAGTAGGTTCCTTCTATCCCAATTTCTCGAGAGTCTTTATTAAGAAGGGAGGCTGTATTTTGTCAAATGCTTTTTCTCCATCTATTGACAGGATCATATGGTTTTTATCTTTTCTTTTATTGATATGATGTATCACACTGATTGATTTGCGAATATCAATCAATCAGCCTGTAACCCAGGAATGAATCCCACTTGATCTTGGTGGATGATTCTTTTTATATGCTGCTGGATTCGATTTGCAAGGATCTTGTTGACAATTTTTGCATCCGTATTCATCAAAGATATTGGCCTGTAGTTCTCTTTTTTTGCTGGATCTCTGTCTGGCTTGGGAATCAGTGTGATGCTGGCTTCATAAAATGAGTCCGGGAGTTTTCCTTCGCTTTCTATTTTTTGGAATAACTTGTGAAGAATTGGGATTAATTCTGTTTTAAATGTCTGGTAGAATTCCCCAGGGAAGCCATCAGGTCCAGGGCTCTTATTTGTTGGGAGATTTTGATCACTGATTCAATTTCTTCACTCGTTCTGGGTCTGTTCAGGTTTTCTATTTCTTCCCGTGTGAATTTTGGTAGTGAGTGTGTGTTTAGGAATTTGTCCATTTCTTGTATGTTGTCCAATTTGTTGGCATATAATTTTTCATAGTATTCCCTGATAATTGCTTGTATTTCTGAGGGGTTGGTTGTAATAAATCCATTGTCATTCATAATTTTGTCTATTTGGGTGCTCTCTCTTCTCTTTTGGATAAGTCTGGCTAGAGGTTTGTCAATTTTGTTTACCTTTTCAAAAAACCAACTCTTGGTTTCATGGATCTGTTCAATTGTTTCTTTGGTCTCTAAGTTGTTTATTTCTGCTCTAATTTTTACTATTTCTCTTCTTCTACTGGGTTTAGGCGTTCTTGTTGCTCTGCCTCTAGTTCCTTTAGGTGAGCTGTTAGATTTTGCACTTGCGCTTTTTCTAATCTCTTGAAATAGGCCTGGAGAGCAATGTACTTTCCTCTTAGGACTGCCTTTGTCGCATCCCATAGATTTTGAATTATTGTGTTTTCATTTTCATTTGTTTCCATATATTTTTTAATTTCATCTCTAATTGCCTGATTGGCGCATTCATTCTTTAGAACGGTGTTCTTTAACCTCCATGTTTTTGGAAGTTTTCCAGACTTCTTCCTGTAATTGATTTCAAGTTTCAAAGCACTGTGATCTGACAGTGTGCATGGTATGATCTCTATTCTTTTATATTTATTGAGGGCTGCTTTATGTCCCAGTATGTGATCTATCTTGGAGAATGTGCCATACGCACTTGAGAAGAAAGTAAATTCCCTGGCCTCAAGATGTAAAGTTCTAAATATATCCGTCAGGTTCATCTGGTCCAAAGTGTCTTTCAAGTCCATTATTTCTTTAGTGATTTTCTGTCTGGTTGACCTATCCATTGCTGTAAGCGGAGTATTAAAGTCCCCTGCTATTAGCACATTCTTATCTATAAGCTTGTTTCTGTTTGTGATTGTTTTAGATATTTAGGTGCTTCCATATTCGGTGCGTAGACATTTATGATTGTTAGTTCTTCCTGATGGATGGACCCTGTATTTATTATGTAGTGCCCTTCTTCATCTCTTGTGATTGTCTTTAATTTAAAGTCCAGTTTGTCTGATATAAGTATCGCTACTCCGGCTTTCTTTGATTTCCTGTAGCATGATATATATTTCTCCATCCCCTTACTTTTAATCTGAAGGTATCTTCCCGTCTAAAATGAGTTTCTTGTAGACAGCATATAGATGGATTTTGTTTTTTTATCCATTCTGCTACCCTATGTCTTTGGATTGGAGCATTCAGCCCATTTACATTCAATGTTATTATTGAAACAGGTGGGTTTAGAGTCTTTGTATATTTTGTAGGGTTCATGTTTGTGGTGGTGTCTCTGGTATCTTTGTTCCTTGCAACCCTTCCTTCAGAGCGTCCCTCTCAGGATTTCTTGTAGGGCTGGCTTAGTGGTGGCAAATTCTTTCAATTTCTGTTTATTTGGAAAGGTTTTTATCTCTCCTTCTATTTTGAATGACAGGCTTTCTGGATAGAGGATTCTTGGCTGCATGTTTTTACTGTTCATCACATTGAAGATCTCTTGCCATTCCTTTCTGGCCTGCCACGTTTCAGTAGATAGGTCTGTCACCACTCTGATAGGTATCCCTTTGTATGTGAGGGCCCTTTTCTCCCTACCTGCTTTCAAAATTCTCTCTTTGACCTTGTATTTTGCCATTTTTACGATGATATGTCGTGCAGAAGATCGATTCAAGTTACGTCTGAGGGGAGTCCTCTGAGCCTCTTGTATTTCAACATTGACTTCCTTCCCCAGGTCGAGGAAGTTCTCTGCTATAATTTGTTCCAGAACTCCTTCAGCACGTTTCCCTCTCTCTTCCTCTTCTGGGATTCCTATGATTCGGATATTGTTACGTTTGACTGTGTCGCTGAGCTCTCGAATCTTCTTTCCTTTTCCTGGATCAGTTTGTCTCTTTTTTTGTCAGCTTCTTGTTTTTCTATAATGGTGTCTTCTAAAGCACTTATTCTCCTTTCTGCCTCTTCAAGCCGTGCATTGGAGGCCTCTAATTAATTATGGATCTCATTTATCGCATTTTTTAATTCTTCATGCCTATTTTTATTTTCCATTCTGTCTGTAGCCATAGTTTTGATGTCCCCTATGTTTTTTTCAAGCCCTGCTATTAATTTCACCATTATTATTCTAAAATCTTGTTCACTTATGCTGCTGATATCTGTTTTGAGCAGTTCATTAGCTGTTATTTCTTCTTGGAGTTTCTTTGGAGGAGAGCTCTTTTGTTTTGTCATTTTAGTTAGCTTTCCGGCTCTTGTTGGTTTTAAAGACCTGTTATGCTCTCTGTTTCTATGAGCACTGCTATATCCAAGAAACTCTTGACTTTCCAGGGCCTATCCTTTCAGAGATTGTTTTTTGAATGGTATCCCTCGGTCACTCTTGTTGGGACCTTAGTTATTTTATTTTCCTATTCGTAGTGATATTTGGGACTTTTCACCTTGTGTACTCTAGCTTGTTTCTTGAGGTAGCCCTGGAAAAGAAAACAGACAGACAAACACACAGGGAGCAGGAGTACACAAACGCACAGGATGATTCAACTAACATGCAAACGAGAGGGAAAACGAAAAAGTTAATAGAAAAGATGGAGGAGGGAGGGCGAATAATAGGGAGCATAAAATACATAAAAGGGTCAAAAAATGGGAAAAGAAAAGGAAAAAAGAAGAACACCGATGGACAAAGAACGGTTTAAAGCATATACCTGGATTTCCCAGCTACAGTTAAATAGCCGTGTGTATGCAGTGCTGGTTGAAGAGCATAGAGAAAAAGAGAGAAGGCAGGGTGAGACGAGGCAGATTTGGAAATAGAATGAACAGGCAGAAGGGATAAGAAGCTTTTTTCAAGGAGGTAAAGGGTAGAATATGGTTGGATAGGTGAGAGAAGGATGCTGGAATTTTCCAGAGAAACTATATAGTCTAATTACTCCTGAGAGAAATAGCTGAAAAAGTCGGTAGGTGTAGAATTTACATTTACAGAATGGACTTGTTGTGATTGTTTAAGCAAGCTGGCGACCAAAGTTAATCAGGTCAGTGTTTTGGGGAAAAAAACGAGAAAAGAGAAAGAAGAAGAAAAAAAGAGAAAAGAAAGGGAAAAAAAAGAAAGAAGAAAAAAAAAGGAAAAAAAAACAAAAAAAGGAGAAAAACAAAAAAAAGGAAAAAAGAAAAGAAAAAAAGAAAGAAAAAAAAAAGGCAGGAGGGCACCTCTCAGGCAGGGTGGGCGTGGCGTGATCCGATGCCTCAGGCGGGGGTTCTGCCTTGGCCATTGTGGGGAGGAGAGTGAGGGTGCTCCAGTACCTTCTTGAACCCCGCGCTGCAGCTCACTTCTTTTTTTTTGGCGTGTCAACTCCCCGTTCCGGGGACGCAGCCAAAGTTGGTTGCACTCTTCAACCCAGGCCAGTTCCAATCTCCAAATCCCAGTCCGCGCGCCCCGCTGAAGTTGCCTTAGACACAGCGTCCCAGACAACCCCCTGGGGCTATTCCAGGCTCCCTGCTGAGCTCTGGGGGCGGAGTCAGAATCGCTGCTTCCTTCTCTGGGTCAGGCTGGCGCGCATGGGCGGAGGCTTGCCTGCCGGGTCCGCGTAGCCTGAGCCTGGTTAGAAGGCTTTCTTAGTGGATTCTGCGTCCTTTTTCTCCCAGTCTCTCAGGTTTTGTAAGGTTTCCAATGGCTTCAGATCTTTTCTGTGTGATGTATGGGCGCGAGTGCAAGTACGGAGCTCCTTACTTCTCCGCCATCTTGCCCCCCCTCCCTCTTGTGGATATCTTTAAATATTGAGTGGAAAACCACCCCCCAAAAAAACCAAACCTCTGTTACATAGACACACACATAGGCTTGAGGCAGAATCACTCTCATCCTGTAGGCACAAATCCAAACAAGTGCTTTTGTTGAATAGGTTTGTATGCATGCAGGTAATCTATCCCTTACAGGATAGCAGCAATTTCTGAAGCAGCCAGTCCCCAGGGTATGCCTCAGAGGATCTCTGCAGCTCAGAGCTACTCACCACAGCTCAGTGCAGTCTTGAATCCAGCCCAGTCACAACCTGGCCCTCACAGGGAAGCAAGCAACACAGGCCATTCTTTCATCAAGTCTTCCTAGGCTCCCATCCCTACCCTTCTTGACCTCAACCCCATCCTGGGGCTCTGACATTGGCAGAGAGAAATGTAACAGAAAACATGTTATGGTAATTATTTGGGAACATGGCCTGAAGATTTACCCCGAAGAATTTAGAAAATATTGGAAAGTTTAGGAAACATTAAAAATGCAAAAATCTGACAAATCAAAGGTATCCAATGTTTTGATTTAAAAATGATGTTTCTTATCTACAAAATGAGGGCATGAATTCTAAAATGTATAAAAAATTCAAAGTGATGTAATGTAATAAATTTGCTTCCCTCTCCTACCCACCCTCATTCCCACTTCCCAAAGGGAATTACTGATAAAAGTTCCTTGTGAATCCTTCCACATACTGCCATATACAAGTATATGTGCATATTTTTTTTTTCTTCCACAAATGGAAGCCATGGCTAAGATCATAGGCGGTGGAGCCAGACCAGCTGCCTTTGGATCCCACCTCTACTAATACAGGTTGCGTGCTCTTTAGCAAGCTACCTCATCTCTCTGTGCCTCAGTTTCTTAATTCATGAAGGAGGGATAAATATTGCCTATTTTATAGGGCTATTATAAAGATTAAATGAGATGTTGCATGCTAAGCACAACACAATGCATGGTACATACTAAGTGCTATACAAATATTAGCTATAATTTAAAAAATAACTTTATTGTGTTCTATTTTATGTATCCTAAAGTTCCCCCATTTCAAGTATACAACACAATGATTTGAATCTATGATGAACATTTTCATCCCCACAATGAGGTCACTCATGCTCATTTATAGTAAACTCTGGTCTTAACCCTAACCCTAGGCAACCACTAATCTACTTTGTGTTTCTGTAGATTTGGCTTTTCTAGACATTTAATATTAACTGGAATCATATAATATGTGGGCTCTTGTGCTTGGCTTATTTTGCTTTATGAAATGTTTTGGAGGTTCATTAATGATATCAGTAGTTCATTTCCCTTTATTGATGAATAACATTCCATTGTATAAATATACCATCTTTGTCTATCCACTTGCCAGTTGGTAGACATTTTGGTTGTTTCCAATTTTTGGCCATTCTGGATAATGTTGTAGTGAATATTTCTATGCATCATTGTGTGGGCATGTGTTTTCATTTCTTTTGAATAAGTACCTAGGAGTGGAATTGCTGGGTTATATGGTAGTTTTATATTTAACATTTTGATGAACTGCCAAGTTGTTTTCAAAGTGCCATTTTACATTCTCATCAGCATCAAATAAAGGTCCCTGTTTCTCCATATTTTCACTGGCATTTGAAATTGTCTGTCTTACTTACACTCTTCTACTGAGCACAAAATTGTATGTCATTATGGCTTTAATTTGCATTTCCCTAATGACTGAAGATTGATGTTAAGCATATTTCCATGTGCTTCTTAGGCATTTGTAAATCTTCTTTGGTGGAAAGTCTGATCATGTCTTTTGCCCCTTTGAAAAGCTTGGTTATTTTTTAAAATCAATTTATAAGAGTTCTTTGTGTATTCTGGATACAAGACCTTTATCAGGTGTGTGCTTAGTAAATATTTTCTCCCAGTTTTATTTGTCTTTCAATATCTTAATGGTGTCTTTTAAAATACAAAAATTTGAATTTTGGTGAGGTCCCATTTATCCAATTTTCTTCTTTTGTAGACCATGATTTTGGTGTTCTATCTCAGCCTAACCTAAGGTTCCATACATTCTTTTATATGTTTTTCTAAAAGTGTTATGTTTTTAGCTCTTATATATAAGTGGAAAATTTAGAGTAAATTTTTGTGTATGGTGTGAGACAAGGGTCTAAGATTATCTTGTTATGTGCATATCCAGTTATCCCAACATCATTTAGTGAACATTCTTTTCCCCCACTCTATCTTTCTTGATAAATATAGGTTTTTTGTAACTTTTGAAATTGGAAAGTTAGAGTCCGCCAACCTTTTTTTTTCTTTTTTTTAAGATTGAGTTAGCTATCCTGGATTTCTTCCATTTCCATATGAACTCTGAGACCTCTTCATCAGTTTCTGCAAAAGTCCTGCTGGAATTGTGTTGAATCTATACTTCAATTTGGGGGAAATTACTATCTTAACAATATTGAGTCTTCCAGTCTAAGAACATGGACTGCTTGTCCATTTATTTGTATCCCTTTTAACTTCCCTCAGTAAAGTTTTTAAATTATTAGTTTACAAGATTTTGCTTTGTTTATTAAAGTTATTTCTATGTATTTCATTATTTTGATACTATTATAAATGAAATTGCATCCTTAATTTGAGTTTTGGATTGTTTGTTGCTTTTGGACAGAAATGCAATTAATTTTCTATATTGATCTTATATCCTGTGGACTTGGTGTAGTTCTACTTTTTGTTTCATTTTGTGGGTTCCTTAGGATTTTTTTTTATATACAAGGTTGTGTCATATGCGGGGCGCCTGGGTGGCTTAGTCAGTTAAGCGTCTGACTTTCGCTTAGGTCATGATCTCACGGTTCGTGGGTTCGAGCCCCACGTCGGGCTCTGTGCTGACTGCCAGCTCAGAGCCTGGAGCCTGTTTCAGTCTGTGACTCGCTCTCTCTGACCCTCCCCTGCTCAAGCTGTCTCTCTCTCCTAGAAATAATAAATAAAAAAAATTTTTTTTTTAAAAAAGATTGTGTCATATGCAAATATAGTTGTACTTATACCTTTCCAATCTGGATATCTTTTATTTCTTTTTTTTTGCCTAATTTCCTTGACTGGAATATCTAGTCCAATATTGAACAAAAATGAGAAGGACAGATATTCTTGTCTTGTTCTTGATCTTGGTGGAAAGCTTTTGGTCTTTTACAATTAGGTATGCTTTCGCCGTGGGGTTAAGGAACTTACCTTCTATTTATAGATTGAATGTTTTTATCATGAAAGGATACTGTATTCTGTCAAATGCTTTTTCTGTGCTTATTGAAATTATCGTGTGACTTTTGACTTTTTTTCAATTGGAATGATATCTTACATTGATTGATTTTCACATATTGAACCAACCTTAAATCCCACTTGGTCATTGTATATAAACTTTTCTATATATTGCTCAATTAAATTTGCTGGATTTTGTTGATTTTTGTGCTTATATTCATAAGGGATACTGGTCTGTAGCTGTCTTATCATGTATTTGTATAATTTGGATAATAGAAACTTCATAGAATTAGTTGTGAAGTATTCTGTCCTATGAGATTGTGAAGGATTGGTATTAATTCCTCTTCAAATGTTTGACAGAATTAACCAGTGAAGCTATCTGAACCTGTATTTTTCTTTGTGGAAAGTTTATTGATTATCAATTCAATCTCTACTTGTTATAAATTTGTTTAGATTTCTATTTCTTTTTGAATTAGTTTCGGTACATCGTGTCTTTCCAGAAATTTGTCTGTTTCATGTAGGTTATCTACTCTGATGCATAAAATTATTCATGGTATTCCCATATAATGCTTTTGTTTTTCTAAGGTTGGTAGTGATGTCTGCTCTTTCATTCTTGATTTAATAATGTATACTTGAAAAAAATATGAATTCTACTGCCATTAGGTGCAGTGTTCAATCGATTTCTGTTTTACTGATTTGGCTAATAATGTTATTCATGTCTTCTATATTCTTGTTGATCTTTTGCCAGGTTTTTCTATCCATTGTGAATGTGGGATGTTAAAGTATCTAACTATTATGATTGCATTATCTATTTCTCCCTTCAATTATGTCAATTTTACATTCATATATTTTGAGGGTCTTTT